>PVLD010005277.1:83056-114257 GCA_004027595.1 Dinomys branickii | reverse complement strand
TTTTTGTTTTTTTTTTTTTTTTTTTTTTTTTTTTTTTTCTGTTATTGAGAGGATCAACTGTCTGACTAAATTTGCATGTCTGTATATGGGTCCATACATCTACAATTCGAAGATATCAATGGATAAAGCAACAACTATGGTTGAGACCATATCACCTTGTCTATAGATTAGTTGTGATTGTACTATTTTCTATGATAATGGGTGTCTGTTTGTCAATATGTTTTTGTACTTTTATGTTTCTAAAATAAAAAAAAATATACAACAACAGATATACTATTCTTTACTTCCATGTACAAAGACCAACTTCTCCTTCTAAACATTATTGTAATCCACTCATGCAGATAAATGAAGGCAATATTTAAAACTATCCAAACAACATCAAAATGGAAACATGTTTCTTGAATGTAAAAACATAAATGGCCAATGTGGGAAAGAGTAATATATCTTTCCTTGACTAGGAGTTTTAATATTGTGTCATATTTCATTTTAAAACTATTCAATTCTACCATAGTTTCCTTTTTAAAGGTAAGGATGTGATTAGCATCAAACTGTCACAGTGCTCTCGTAGTACTCTGTACAGGGGAGCGCTTTATGGTAACAACTTCCTTCTCTGTGCTTTTCCAGGCTGCGGGGAGCTTAGATGATGGACCTGTTTTTCAGCCTTGTGTCCACTGCACGCACACACATCGTCAGACTGGCAAACGGAAGACATTCAGTCTTTACTAAACAACTAAGTCACATCTTGCTAAAGAGTTGCTGAATTTTTCTCCTCCTTAAAAAAGCATTTTTTAAAAAGTATTTGTTCAGTTGAATGTACAAACTCTAGGGTTTTCTTGTTTATAGGATGAATTTATATTCCATGTGAGGCCTTATTAGAGACTGGAAAGTTATTAGGACAGCATCTCACTGAAGGTTTTTTTTTTTTTTGAGACAGGTTCTCACTATGTACTTCATGCTGGCCTTGAACTCACTTTATATCCCAGGCTGGCCTCAGACTCTCAAACTTGCAGCAATCCGCCTGCCTCAGCCTCCTCAGTGCTGGGATTACAAACCTGCATCACCACTCCTGGGCCTTACTGAAGTTTTCCTTCATAAAGAAATTCAATATTTGCTAAATTACCTTGGGGGTACAAAAAAATCTATTTTTTAAAATGTGATGCAATTTATACCCTGGGAGATAATGTGCTCTGGGAGCTGAACATTAAAGGAAATGTAAGTACTGCTTAGCTTCTGATAAAGTAAGACAACTTTAGAAAATCCTTTATGAAAAAAGGGAGAATGTGCAATGTTAGTTAAGACGTTTATTAAATTTTTGGATATACATTGCTCTATTCCTCTTCCCTAGCATTTACAGCAGGGTTATTTTTCTCTGTTTTTCTTCTTCACACACATTCCCCTGCTCATCCTTCTTAGTATGGGGATTCCCCAGGGTTCTGTTCAGGTCTCTTTTCCCTTCTAAGTCCAAATTCTCTTTGTGAGTGGTGCCTCCTCCCACCCCAGCCCCTTTTCCTACAGGACTGTGTGCCGATGACCTCAACACGGGTCATCCAGATTCACAGAGGCTCCTAGATCTTAACTCATTGATTTTTGTCTCGGTCTTTTTCTCTCTTGTCCAGATATGTGGTCAGGAAATCTCCCAAATCCCCCTTCATCCGGCTACCACAGCCTGAAACCTGGGACATTTGTAGCCGCAGCCTGTGTAGCCCTGACCTTCGCAGCCAAAGCCTCCCAATCTGTCTTCTCAAGGATCTCTGGGGCCTCTCCCTCCCTCACAACTCTTCCCCGTCTAGACTCAGTCTCCCGTCTGAACTTCTGTGATTGGTCTCCTACTTTCCTCTCCTGACCTTTTGGAAATCCAGTCGCCAACCACAAAAAAGCTTTGCAAATAAAATAAAAAATGGAAAAGCCTCCCAAAATAAAAGATGACCTTTACAAAACCCATCCCAGGATGTTCATTTTCTGGCCATTTTCTATAAGGCCCTTGTGTTTCAGCTCTTGTCGATCTCAAGAACTTCATTTTAAAAGCCTGGGCCTGATTTGTTGCTCCCTGTACTTGTTAGCTAAAGAAATTGTGTTCACGGACATGTGCGCTTAGCCTGTTCATACTGCCTGGAAGATCTTTGTCAGTTAAAAAATCTAACTTGTTTTTATTCATCTTTTTTATTTTTTCTTATTTTCAAGACAAAAGAAAGAAAACATACTAACAAACACATATACATTTAGAAAATAACAAAAACCAATACAAGCAATACAGAATTTCAGAAAAGGTGACAGCAAATTAACAATGGTTGTTGTATTATGTATTGATATCTCCAAATTGGATGCTCAGATAAACAAATATAGACATGTAAGATTGATCAAACATTTAAACATTAGCTGTTTCTTTCAACAGAGCAATAAAAGTCAGTAGCACAACTATGTTAGCTGTCCTGTGTACACAAATATACATATTTTCCCCTTTCCTTTCTCTCTTCCCTCATCTCATTTCTTTCCTTTGGAGCAGTTTCCTTTTGTTTCACAATGTCTATTGTACCTCCTAGATTTTATTCACTCTTTCAGTTTCACACACTAGTGAGACAATATGGCATTTACACATTGTGGATCTGATTTATGCCACTTATGAGTATGATATCCAGTTGTGTCCATTTACCTATAAAAGCCTTGAGATTATTTTTCTTTATAGCTGAGTAATATTCCATTACGTAAAAATACTACAACATTGTCTTCCATTCCTTAGTTGATGGACATTTGGGTTGCTTCCATGATTTAGCTATGACAAATTGTGCTGCTATAAACATGGGTGCACATATATTGCTGTGATATGATGTTATATTACTCAAACCTCAAGTAAAGCATTGTCTTTTTTAACGAAATCTTTCTGCCATTGTTTTATTGGATTCAAT
This sequence comes from Dinomys branickii, assembly GCA_004027595.1. Classification (NCBI taxonomy): domain Eukaryota; kingdom Metazoa; phylum Chordata; class Mammalia; order Rodentia; family Dinomyidae; genus Dinomys; species Dinomys branickii. The sequence continues at coordinate 111,354 of PVLD010005277.1, read as the reverse complement.
ATACCTCTGGTTGGACATCCCTATCATTCCTCATTTATTATAGTATGTAGCAATTATGTCCATTAGTTTCTTTCTTACTAGATATGGAATTTCTGGAAGGGCTAAACTATTTCTTACTCACACATTATAGTGACTGATGCTGAGTTAAATAATGTTATTAAACTGAACTTGAATTAGAGAAGAAACAAATGTCTGGTTAATATTTGGGAGTGTCACTTAGGTTTTTGTGTATGTCTTAACCAAAAGGACCACCACACCCCCGTATGTAAAACTGCTTGCATGGTTAGACACTGCACAGAACACTTTGAACTTTTATCCTCACCATAAACCTAGGAGAGGTCATCATCTTAGTTATGATTCTAAAGCTGAGGGAAAAGAGTACATAATATCACAAATGTAGTAAGGAACAGACTTTAACCATTCACAGATAAATTATCACCCACTTTGTCTCAAATAGAGCAAGAAAATCTGTGCGCAAGCTTTAAACAAAGGTAGACACCTTCCAGGAGGGGTGTGCGCATGCATGTGTTGGGATAGTGGTGCTGCTTCCTTTGCTTACCTGATTTGAGTTTGAAAATGTAAATATATTGTCCTTCTTCCAGAGACGAAGCTTTCTCAAGTACTGTGATCATGTGTGCAGTCAATAGAGATCATGCAAACTGCCATGCTAAATTGACAGATGCTTCTGTGGTCATTTTAATATCTTCTACCTGATTGCATATCCTCTGGTGGAAGTTTACTATAATGACCTTGGATTAAGGACCTTGTATGCAGATTCAAGCCCAGGACTGAAACTTTCTCTTATACTTTTGGAACTTAAAATATTTGAGAAAAAGAAACTGTCAATTACTCTGCCTATGTCTTAGATACTTTAATTTTTATTGTTTATCTGAAGAATAACTTATAATAGTAAATAATAATAATTGTCTTGTATGCTACACTTTTAGGAAGCATCTTGAAAAATAATCATGGCTGTTTACTGAAATAACAGACTTTTTCTGTGCTGTGTTTTTTTCTTATCAATTTTATCATCTACATAATTATGCTACTGCACATAAAAGCATGCAGAAATCATTACAGAAGCAAACAGAATACTAATGATGAAGAACCGATTCAGGTCATTGTTGAAATATTAGCAGTAAGCATTCAACTGAATGCAAAGTCTGATAACACTTTATGTTTGCAGGCTTTAATTTTTAAGACTTCACAATAAAATTGAAAAGTAGAATATATGCCTATGAAAACTTCCTTTCTGCCCCAGTCTTAGAGGTGAGTTACAAGTTCAGTAAATTTGACCAGGGATTGCCCACACCAGTTTACTGTGGTAATGTAGAATCAAGGTGCTTTATCTTACAAAAAACTAACCTTGTATGGATTGTTATTAACTTTAAGACAGTAGGATTGCATTTTGACAGTTTTTCACATCGATATGTATAGCTGTAGTTCACTTGTTTTTCACTGTTATTTTTATTACTTTGTTCTGTGCATATATCATAATTTCCTTATTCATTTATGTGCAGTGAATATTTACTGTTTTTCCTCCTTTGCTAGAAACAAGGACCCAGTGAATAATTTTAAAATTTGGTCTTTTTTGTGCATAAATATCACAGTTCCTCTAAGTAATTGTCTAAGTTACTTTTTTCACGATAGAGACAAAATGCCTGAAACTCAAAGTTAAAGGAGGAAAGATTAAATCAACTCACTTTGTAGAGGTTTCAATTTATAGTCAGCTGGCTCCAAGGCAGAGTGGCATGGCAAAGGAGCTTCACAAGGAGAAACAGTCAATGGCAAGGTAGGCAGAAAAAAAGCAGCAAGCAGCCAGCCTCTCCTTCCCTTTTATTCCATCTAGGCTACCAGCCTTTTTCACGGTTCCACTCAAAACTATACTAATTCCAATCAGTAGACTAATTTAGTATCATATGCTCTTAAACCCAGGGTCGCATGACCTAGATCCAGCCAGTTCTGAAAAGCTCCACCTATCAACAGATGAAATTTTAAGGAGATACCAAGATACAAACCATATACTTACATAACAATAATATACTTACAAGTATATTATAACAATAACAATAATACAGTTACATAACAATAATATACTTAACATAACAATAATATGACAATAATCTATAACATAACAATAATATACTCATAAGTAGAATTGCTTCATAATAGGGTAGGATGTATTCATATTCAATACTGTAAGATGTTGTTAAATTGATTTTCAAATTGGTAAATCTATTTGCACTTCTATCAAACAGTGTACACAAATTCCAGTTGCTCCATGGCTTTGCCAACAACTCTGATGGTTGGATAGTTTTGCTTTTAAATGTTGATTATCTGATCAAATTAAATGTTATCTTTTATTCAAATACGTATTTCTCAATTTTATGATACTGAGCATTTTTTACAGGCACATTTTTATGATTCACATCTAGTATCTGGTTTTCTATTGGGTTGTTTTTATGTTTCTTATCTACTTACCTAATTTTTGTATTCTATATTCAAACACCTCTATCAATTAAGTGAATTTCAAATGTTATCTTCCTGGCAGGGGCTTGCAGCTTCATTTTTTAAGAGATGTAATAGTGGTGCACCTTGTTTACCTGTGTGCATCCATAGATAGAGACTCTTATTTTGATGGAGTCTAATTTATGCCCATCATTCATAATTTTAAATTTTATTTGAATATTTAAAAACTCCATACCTTGTCTTCAAATAAATGTTTGATTTTTTTTTAAATCTCTTACATCTTCCTATTTAACTTTAGCTGTTACCCCATTGGAAGGGTATGTGCATGTGTGTGCATGTGTGTGCATATGTGTGTGTGAACGTGTTTCATTGATTTCTGCCCTGGTGTTTATTCTACTTTCTTCTATTTATTTTTCATTTCACTTATTGTTTTTTCCTATATAGAAGTTGAGGTAATAATTTTAAGACCTTTGTTCATTTTAATATGCCTTTAGTGCTATAAATTTGCTTCCAAGGACTACTTTTGTGACATTCCATATGTTTTGAATTTTTTGTATTGTCATTTTTATTTGGCTTGGAATACTTATTTTTTGACTCAGATCTCTCAATATATGCTACTTAGCTTCCAAATAGTTGATTTTCCAGACATATTTTTATTGTTGATTTTGATTATTTTATTACATAATAGTAATTCTATTATGGTTTAGAAATACATTTCGCATGACTTGAATCCTTTTCAAATTATTGGCAATCACTTATGGCTCACAATATAATCTATCTTGCTACACTTTTCTGTGTATACTTAAAAAGAAATTATTTAGAAAAGGATATTAATGTTTCTGAATATACTGCTCGGTGTATTTGCATTTGTGACTATGACATGGGTGTGTATATTTAGGAGCTGTCAGAAGATAGCCTTTTTGTCTCTAGTATTACCCCTTACTCTGAAATCTTCTTAATGTAATCACTGTAGCTTTCTTTGTAATAATAACATAGGATATAATTTTTCAATTTTTTTATCTTTTAAATTGTGTGCTTTATATTTCAAGCATGTTTATTATGACCTATATATATTGGGGCCTAGTTTTTAAAAAATGTCTAATCTGAAATCTCTGTATTTTAGTGGCCTTGTTTAGACTGCCTACATTTACAATGAGTGCTGGTATGGTTAGGTTTAAACTATCATCTTAGTATTATATTTCTTCACACTAGTATAATCTATTCAAATTGCAACGCAAGAAATGAGTCTCATTTAAGATCAAGTCCAATTCTGATAGCATCAAAAAGTGTAAAATGCTTAAGAATAAACTTAACCAAGGTGGTGAATGATCTGTATAATGAAAACTACAAAACACTGATGAAAGAAGTGAAATAGACATTATTAAATGAAAAACATCCCATGTTTATAAATTGGAAGCATTAATGTTAAAATGCCCACATTGTGTTTTGGTGTATTTTGTCGTGCTATAAAACATCTAAGACGTGGTAATTCATAAAATAAAGAGGTTATTTGGTCCACGATTTCAATGCTGAGAAAGTCCAAAACACATGGCAGCAGTGGCCCAGGGAGGACTTCCTGGATTACATCACAAGGCGGAGAAGTGGAAAGGAAACATTTGTGTCAGAGATGGGCTTGTGTGTGAGCGATGGTGAAGAAGACTGAGGAGGGGCATGACTCATGCTTTTCACAACAACTCACCCTCTCAGGAATTGATCCTCTTCTACCAGACCTGACCCACTCCTAGAGCACAGTTTTTGATCCTTTAATGAGGGTGAAGACATTAGGACCTAAGTTCTTAAAGACTATACAACTTCAACACTGTCACTATGGGAACCAAGCTCCCTGTGCATGAACCCTGAAAGAAAGACTACATAAACTACAGCATGAACCAAAATGGCCAATACATTCAATGTTATCCTATCTCAAAATTGCAATGACATTTTTCACAGACATGGAAAAAAATACAACTCTAAAATTGTTAGGGAAACACAAAAGACCACAAGTAGAAAAAGCAACATTGAGAAAATGCAAAATTGTTAGCACACAGTTACTCATTTCAAATTACATAATAAAACTATAGAAATCAAAATGGTTTGGTGCCAACATAAAAGCAGACAAATAGCCCCAGAATAAACTGAAGCATACATGGTTACTTGATTATTTTTTACCAAGGATACACAATGGGAAATGGACAATCTCTTCATCTCATGGCACTAGGAAAATTAGTTATACATACAATAAAGAAAGAAATAGGATCATTATCTCATACAGTACACAAAAAATCACCCAAAGTTAAAGATCTGTACATATGATCTAAACCCATGAAATTCTAGAAGAAAAAATCAGATCTTGGCATTGGCTTTGGCAGTGATTTTTTAGACAGGAAATCAAAAGCTCAGGAAACAAAAGCAACACAATGCAAAACAATTAGACATGAAAGCAATAAGCCTTTGCGCAGCAAGGGAAACAATTATCAAAATGAAAGGCAGCACACAAGTTGGAGAAGACACTTGCCAAGTATCCATCTGATAATGGATAAATCTGATGCATTAAAAATATACAAGAAATCTACACAGTGTAGTATAATTAAACTGGACAATATGACTGAAAAATGGTCAGAGGACCTCAGTAGAACTTTTTTCAGAGAAAACATACAAATCCTCAACAGCTGTTTAGAAAGGGGCTCAACATCAGTAGTCAATAGTGAAATGAAAATCAATATTTTAGTAAAATGTTACCTCACACTAGTTGAGTTGCCTACTATCAAAAACCTTGGGAACAAGTGCTGCAAGGATTTAGAGAAAAGTGAACCTTTATGCACTGTTACTGGGAGTGTAGATTGGTGGTTATTATGAAAAACAATGTAAGGATCCTCTAATAAATTAAAAATAGAATTACCACATGATACAGCAATATAACTTTTGGATTTTTTCTTTTGGTACCAGGAATTGAACTCAGGATCTTGCACTTGCCAGGCAGGTGCTTGTGCCGCTGAGCTATAACCTCAACTCAAAAACATTATGTTAAAAAACATCAGCATTCACATGTTCATTATACATTATTCACAAAAGACAATGTATGGAAACAATCTAAGTGTTTGTTGATGAATGAATGTATAACAAATTGTAATGTATGTGGAATGTATTCAGCCTTAATAAAAGAAGGTCGTGCCATTGGTAACAACATAGATTAACCTGGAGGTTATTGTGCTAAATGAAATAAGCCAGCTAAAGAAAGACCAATACTACATGATTGTATGTATACTGCATGTGAAATGTAAAAGCTTGAGTATATGGAGAAAGAGAGTAGAAAAACGGTTGCCAGAGGAATGGAGGGACTGGAAAATAGGGCAATGCTTGGCAAAAGTGTGTGTGTGTAAAGACTTACGTACAAAGTGATAAATCAAATACTGGAAGTTTGCTAAGAAAGAGCTTTCAGGTTTTATTAACACACATAAATGTAATTATATGATATGTTAGTCTGTTTAACTGTAATATCATTTAACCGAATATATGTATAAAACATCATGTCGTACACCCTTAACATATACAATAAAATATAAATAAAATTTCAAAATTTATTGGTATGAAATTTTTCTACATTCAAAATATTTATTTATCCATCTCTTTTTCTATTCTTATGGCATGAAATATATTTCTAAATTTTAGAAATGTCTTATATTGTAAGTGGTGTGTTTGACTAAAGTGTAAAATTTATTAACATATTTACCTTTTTTCTGAGTAATTCATATACCATAAAAGCTTTGCCCTCAAAGTCTCATGACTTTTGTGGAACCATTTTATTTCTGTATTGTTGAACTATTTCTTTTCCAGCTTTTGGAACTTTCTTTTATCATCTGCGGGGGATACATAGTGAAGGTATGATTTTCCTGTTACAGTATATTCAGATTGGATCTAATACAGTGTCATGAGGACTTACATGCACACAAAGTATCAAAACATAAAAGAAATTGTTTCATGTACTATTTGAAATTTGACACATATGAAGTGTACACTAGTGAATAAAAATGCACATTACCAACACTGATATCAGAAGGAAAAATTAAATGAAGAAAAATAAAAAAAATTTTAGAAGTGCCACAGGGACTAAAGAGCTACAAAGAAATTTAAAGGACCAAATAGCTTCATTAAACAATTGCCATCTAGCATGAAGGGGTAGATCCTTCCAATAATTTTAGACTATTCCAGAACACAGAGAAAAAGAAATTGCCCAATTCTTTCACGTAATAAGTATGACCCTGACCTCTTCGTTTCTTCTTCATTTTTAATAGCCATTTTATCTCCTCCTTAGACACACTAATTCAAGAAGGGCACTTGTAGGTTGATAAATCTGATGCCATTAAAATTTTAGCAAGGCAAATTATTTAGGAGTGTATATGCAGCTAACCAAATAGGCACATTACTCACATCAGACATGATAGAAAAATCCTAAGAAATTTTAAATCACAAGGAACTCCCAGAAATAAATATTTAAAAAGATAACAACTCCATAAATTCTACCAGACTATGAATAAGCAGGCTGAGACTTGAAATGGCCCATTAACATTGCCAGAGATGTTCAAACTCATGATTCTCAAAATGTAAACTTTAAAATAGCCTGCCGTTTCTTACCTGGTAGAGTGGAGAGATGAACGTGACTCATGTTACCTAGCATTGTCAAGGAGAAGGAGGGGCGCTGGGCATAAATTGGTGCAGACTTTTCACCACACAGTTTGGCACTGTGTTTCAAAACATATGATCATGGTATTTAATCCAACTATTTGAGTTCCAGAAAATTGCAAATGGCCTAAGAGACAGATACAAAAATATCCAAGTAAACATCGTATAAAATTGTTAAGAAAAGAAGTGGCCTAAATATCAACTAAGAGGAACCAAGTAAATACATTATGGAATAGCATATTAATAGAACATAGGCAATCATAAACACAATGAGAGAAACTGTGTGTGATTTTGAAAATATTCGGAGCTGGGGATATAGCTCAGTGGAATAAGCGCCTGCCTAGCAAGCGCAGGGTCCTGAGTTCAATCCCCAGTACCGCCAAAAAAAAAAAAAAAAAAAGAAAATGTTTTCCTTTAAAAGTGAGACGGGGGCCTCTCCCCGAGTCACTAAATTGCCCGGCTGGGCTCCTTTCATTCATTTCTTTAGGGCTGGGGATATAGCTCAGGGGCTGGGGATATAGCTCAGTGGAATAAGCGCTTGCCTAGCAAGCGCAGGTTCCTAAGTTCGATCCCCAGTACCGGGGGGGGGGGGGAATATTCATATTAAAATTGTATCTGAAAAAGCAAGCTGTAGAATACAACTCTATTTCAAAATCTCTGCCTTTATAAGATACGTTGATATACTTTATGGCAGAAAAATATATGCAAAAATGTAAATAGCAGCTATTTACTTAGAAATGAGATGAGGAATAACCCATTTAAACTGTCTTTTTGTCACACTTCTTTAATGTAGCTCTACAGTCTGAACTTTTATGACTAGAATGAATTAATTTTCTAATTGCAAATTTTCAAATCAAAGCTTTGTATGGAGTGCTAAGGTGAATCACGATGGTTGAATACATGTGGGCTACTTAGGCATTTATTTTAGGAGACTAGACTGTTTTAGTGGTCTCCAGGGTAATGTCTGAAGCCCTCTGAACAAGGGAGTGGTACACTCAGTTTTATGATGTCACTCTGAGGGATGAGTGCTGGGTCTGAGAGAAGTACAGCTGTGGAAGTGAGCTAGTAGACTTTACAAGTAGTCCGGAGGAGGGGAAGCATGTACCTGCACTAAGCAACAGCTTTGAAAGGACATAAAGAAATGAAAGCTGGTAAAGTTGAAAGTATGAGTATCATAAATAATGACTGTTTGGGTAATCCTTGCAGAATATAGGTCTTTTTAAAGGACTTGTCTCAAAATTAACAACAACAAAAAAAAGCCCTAGGAATGTAGCTCAGTAGTAGAAGGTTCTTGGGTGAACATATCAAAGCCGAATGATCATATTGCTTTACTGAAACGCACAGTTAATGGTTACTGGTTTAATCATTATTGCATGTCTCTATTTGTTTTCCTGAGAAACCACTTTGAAGATATCAATAGTGATACAACAACCACTGTTAATTTCCTACCACTTTGTCTGTAACTCTGTATTGTTTGTATTTTTCTTATGCTACTTTGTAAATGGATGTCTGTTGGTTAATATGTTTTCTTCCTTTATTCTTAAAATTAAAAAAAAACTGAATGGTCAAAACAACTTTCCTGAAATTTACTTTTATTGTGTATCATATAGGAATTTTAGTAAGTTTCCCTGTGTACCTTCCTTTAGTCATAAAATCTCAAAAAGCATGACTCATATTTCTTCCTTTCATAAAGCTTTTTCTCATGCTATCTACTTTCAGCAGATGCCTATATTTAGGACTTGTTACTGGAGTGATATGAGGGTGTGTAGAATTTTTAATATCATAAAATAAGAGCAGGAGATAGAATATTTTCCATTTATCAGAGGTTGAGAGGACAGAAACAATTACCTTACTCACTTATTGTACATAAGCCACTATATAAATAAGTCTCTTAGAATAACAAGAATAGAACGATAGTAAGATAAAAGTTGTTTTTCTATTTAAGTTTATTAAGCATTCAGTTCATAGAAAATCAGTGGGGTGGTTAAATTAACAGTTCTTATCTTGTGATTTTAGGTGAGCTCAAAGAGAGTAGTATTTTTTGCGGGGGGAGGGTGATGTCAACAGAAAAGCTAGTTTTCTTCTTATTTGGTAATTTCTCTGTGTTGTGTTTTAACTGAGAGTAAAGGATAAAACAGTGTTTTTGAAAGGCAAGGGGAAAAAGTCTCTAACCATACAATAGGTCCAGAATTTTTTCTTTAATTATATTCACATGTTAGAATAAAATAAGCAGTAGAATAACTCATCCCCATACATAATGGGCTAGAAATAGTCAATGCAAGTTTAAAGTAATAACATGAGAAAATTTATGTTATACATAATTTATTTTTACAACATTAGATGAATACAAAGGAGTTGTAAAGCAAACAGGGACATTTAACTGAATCACAGTGTTCACTTGGGGCATTTTCTTCTGCAAGTTTTACTAAATATAATAAAAAAGTATATATTTATGGTGTATCATGTGATATTTTAGTGTATACATGTATATAGATTAAATATAGCTATTTAAAATATCTATATCTTAAATATTTATTTGTAGTGAAAACATTTAAGATCGAGTCTCAATAATTTTCAAGTACAGACTACATAATTATTACCTATAATAACCATGCTGTTCAATAGATCACCAGAAATTGTCCATCCTATGTAAGTGAAAGTTTGTACCTTTTAATCGAAATCTCCCAACCCTGCTTCCCCTGGGCCTGGTAATCACCATTCTGCTTTCTGTCTCTCTGTATTCCACAGCTTTAGATTCCACATATAAGGACAACCACGCAGTTTTTATCTTTTCTGTGCTTGGCTTACTGCACTTAGTAGAATGTTTTCTGGGTTCATCCATGTTGTGGCAAATAATAAAACTGCCTTCGTTTTTAAGACCAAGTGAGCATTCCATTGTGTATAATCTACCGTATTTTCTTTACCCACCTATGAACACTTAAGTTATTTCCACATCCTAGCTATTATGACTAGTACTGCACTGAGCATTGGAGCTCAGCTATCCCTTTGATACACGGATTCTACTTCTTTTGGATATATATCCTTCAGATGAATTGCTGAATCATATGGTTGATTTATTTATTTATAATTTTTAAAAATTGTACTGTTGTCACTAACATACAATACTTTTTATGAAAATGCAGTATTATAATCCCATTATTATTTCATTATTGTCCAATATCTGTGTCCAGCAGGATAGGTCTGGATCCATAGGGCCTAATCTGGCCCTGAGGTTTTCTGGGTATGGGTTCTGGACCCTAGAATTGCTGGATTGACCTAAACCTTGGATCACTTCTATCCTAGGCCAACAGGGATTGGTTTGGAGCATGAAGTCCATCTGGCATGGGCAAATGGGAAGCCTGGGGTCCATGGTAACTTCAAGTTCTCATCTCACTCCTCACCATGGAGGGCACCTCTCACCTGGCCTTGGTTCTCAGGTTTGGGGAAAAGTGACATCGGTGGTGTGACTGTGTCATTCCTATCACCTACTATGTGTCTTTTCTGATTTCTGTGATGCACCCAATGCTGTAACTTCTTCCTATATTTCCTAGCTTCTGTAAAGATATTTTTGTGTACTGGTAGTGCAATTTGATGTTTCTGATATTGCACAATGAAAAAGTTATGTTCTTTTCCAGCACTGAGTTGAAATAAGTCCTTTTTAAAATTGAGGTAAAATGTACATAATAAGGTATGCACAGTTATTAAGGATTAAATTTGAGAAATTTTGACAAATGGCTATAAACCACATCACATTAAACATCACCATCCATCCAGAAATTCTCTCCTCTCCACTGAGGTAATTCCCATGGACAGCCATTGCTCTGATTTCCACCATTATACATGGGCTTTTACTTAGTTTTGAACCTCTTCAAAATGGGTATCCTCAAAAAGGAAAACTACGTTCTTTGGTGCATATGTTTTTAAGATATAGACTTTTCACATTTATTTATGTTGGCACATGCATTACTATTCATGTTTTTGCAGCTATAAACATGGTTTTATTGGATGAAGAAAATACCCGCATGTTTCTCCATTCTCTTTTGATAGGCACTTTAGGTTTTTCCTTGTTTGAGGCTGTTATAAATAGCACTGCTGTATGGTTGTGTAAATTTTTATGGACTTATTAACATAAGTTTATGCAAATAATTCTGTGAGCGAATAATTTGAAACAGAAGGAAGAAGAGTGGAAATGAAAAATGTGGACAATTTGAGAATCTGGTGCAACACCAGAAAACAGTATTACCTTCCAGTCAGTCCTGAGAGTTTCTGTCTTTTCCTTTTGAAGCAAAGGACAAAAATAAAAGACAAATGAAACATTTCAGAGATTTTAGATATGCCACATACTGTGATTGTAGTAACAGGGTACTGGGTGGCTGGTGGGTCCAAACCCACCAATATGTATATATTAAATGTGTGTAGTTATCTATACATTAATTATATTTCAATAAAGTTGTGAAAATGAGCCTTTCCTAAGCCAAGGTGTTATGGAGGTGTATATACACACATGTAAGTATAATTGCCTAAATAATGCATACAGAGGTGACTCTTGCTGTCAGATGATGTCCTGCTACATAAAGAGGTGGCCCTGCTGTGGGGGACTCTGATTTCCATGGCCACATTTGCCCTCCCATGCATTTTCCTATTACTTGGATTCACAATGTGAAAAAATCACAAGCATTCTCTCTAACAAAACTGCAAGCTACCCTCATCTCTATCCTCTACTCTGTGCTTTAGAAACTTCCACTAGGTATACTTTTTACTTTTGGTGTACCAGATAATCTTACTTGTCCACTTGCCTGGACCCAGAGATTCCTGGAGAGGTATGTGAGTCATACTTGCTAGTGGATTGACCCACTGATGTTCATGGTTGAATGTGCTGTTAGGAACTGGGGCCAGGTTGGAGGAGACTGTACAGTGTGAAGTGGCCTTGGGGGCTATTTCTCCTGGTTTTGTTTTTCCCCTGTGCTCCGCTTCACAGGCACCATGAAGTGAGCAGCTTTTGTTCACTGTGTCCTTGCTCCATGTTGTTGATTCCTGACACAGATAACCATGGACTGAAACTTCCACAACCATGAGTCAAATAAACTTTCCTTCTTAGAGTTGTAAACATCTAGCATTTTTCCTGGCAGTGAGAAAGCTTATCAAAATATTTGATTTGTTGGGAAAAGAAGTTATGAATTGGTTCTTGAATAAATTTTTATTGTCCCCCCAGTTTGATTATTTCTGTTATTCCATATTATTCTAGCAATTCCATAACATGTTGCTAATACACTTCTGTTGTCTTTGATGCTCACGTAGACTTTCTCTTATTTTTGTATCTTATTTTATATTGTAAAGTCATTTTATTTAGGTTTCAGGTGGAGAGACTTAAATGATAGTATTCAAGTAATGGACATATCCAGATACAGCATAATCATTATTTAGAATTTTAAAATAAATAAATCAATTAATTAATTTTATTTTTGAGAAAAGCTCTCTTAGTGTAAGTCAGGCTTGCCTAAAACTCATGATGATCCTCGTACCTCAGCCTCTCAAATGTGCATCGCTGCAATCAGCTACTCACAGTTTTCCTCAATATTTCTTTGGAAGTTTACAATGGTGTCTTTGACATTTTCAAGTTAGTAAGAAAATAGGTAAATGACACAAGCCTTTAATTATATTTTGTGTGATTTTAAATTCTAGACTAATAACCTTGCTTCAAAATGCAACTTGTAATGAGTTCCTGATTCTAGGTGAACATAGACAACACATCTGAGAAGGGCATTCCCAGACTTCCTTCCTCCCTTACAACATTCACTGTGCAAAGGTGACAAGCTTTTTGTCAAGGAAATATGGAGAAAACTTATTAAGAATTCTGCATTGTTAGGTGTAACGACCATAACAAAGTGAAGAACCATGACTTTTATTAAATAATTAGAAAATAGACAATTTTTAGGTAATAGAAAATCAAGTTACTCATTTCCATGAGTAATATATCTGTCTTCTCTAATATCAGTCTTGGTACCCAATAGGATTATATGAGTTTACTAATCTTGACCTCTTTTCTACTCTGCACTGTCATGGAACCTCCAAAATCTTCTATTTCTCTTTCAGTCTCCCCCACTCTCTAGACTCTACATTTATATTCTCTCAGTAACTTTTCTTTTCCTTGTCAACTCATGTGGGCTCATAATTCAAGTCCTGCACAGAAACTGTGCCCAATATGTTCTGCCAAAAAGCTTTACCCATGGCCCAGGGCCCACAGCAGGGTCATGTCTAGCAGCTGCCACTGTATTCTGTACGCTGAAGATATAGCCACTGCCCAATTTCAGAAGCGATGCCAAGTTACGATGATATCCCCTGCCGGCTGATGCTCTAAGAATTTCTGAAGCTGGGTATGATGCTATATCCTGTGTCCTCACCCTACAAGTCTGCAGTGTGCTGGTGCCTCTGTTCCAAAGCAAGAGAACTTTCTTTCCACTCATCATAGTCACACTGCACCAGAAAGACAGCAACTTTATACCTCTGTTACACTGTGTGCTTGTGTATGAGTGTTTATTCAGTTTTTGCATCTATTCCATTTCTTAGAGCTTGTTTATTGATGAGAAGGGCAAGAGGTACTGGACTAGAAGAAAATGTGAACTAGAATTATCTGTGACATTTGTACTAATGGCTTTGTTAGCTAAATTATTATTCCTAAAATGCCACTGACCCTGTGATGGCCTCTCACTAATATTCAAGGCAAATCAAGATATATTTAAATTCTATGAGTAATTGCAATTTAGACTGGAGCTGATAATTATCACATCCTATAATATACATATTGTTTTAAAAATTAAAATTCTGTTCCCTTTGCCAGAGTTGCAGATGGCAAAACTTACTTTAAAGTTACTGAAATTCAAATAGCTCAGTTTCTTGGGTCCAAACTTCCACCCTTACTGTGCATGTCAGAGATGGCTAGATCAGATCATGCCTGCAATATAATTTGCAACATAAATGGCACATAAATGGTATATTAAAGAACTGTAGTGCTTTACAAACCTAGATGGTACACACCTATAATTCTAGCACTTAAAAGGCTGAAGCAGGAAGATCATTGCTAGTTCGAGGCCAGCCTGGACTGCAAAGTGAGCTCAAGGTCAGCTTTAACTGCATAGTGAGACTCCATCTCAAAGAGACAAAAACAGCCCAGAGCTAGTCTAAAATATTCAATGTAAATAAAGCAAAGAGGAAAATCAAAGATAACAGGAAACGGAGGATAGATCTTTTGCAAAAGGGACGAGAGTGAAGGGATGGAGGGAGAGGGTAGGGGAGGAAAAGAGGATGAAAAAAGAATTAAAGATGTGTTATGCACATATAGCAGCTCTCCACAATAGATGGGATCATTAGGTACTGCAAACGTGTACCAATAGGAATAAAAATAAAAAGTAGTTTTCAATATTGATTACATAATTAACATGCTCTAATCCCAGGGCAAAACAAATGGGCAAAGGTAGATTTATTATTTTCTGTTTTTGTTTTGAGACAGGGTCTTTCCACATAGCCCAGGCTGACCTCAAACTCCCAGCATTCCTCCTGCCTCAACCTCCGAATGCAGGGATTACAGATGTGAACCCCCATGGCTGGAAATATCATTCTTTTAAAACACAAACTATGAGGTACATGCAATGAGGAAACTTTTATAAAATTGGTATATATTTTAACCAACTGTTAATAAATACTCTTACTGAAATGTATGTAGAAAGATCTCACAAATTGTCTTGAAAGAACCAATATAAAAACGATACAGGCTCGAAGGCATCACATTACCATCATCAGGTACCTTAGTTGCTTTTTGTCACTGGAACACAATACCTGATACTCACAACTCTAAGGAATAAAGGTTTATTTTGACTCACAGTTTTTAAAGGTTCAGTTCATAGTTGGCTGGTTTTAAGGTACAGCAGCTTGGCAGTGGGGCATTGCAGAAGGGAAAGAGTCCATGTCATGGCAGCAGGAAGCAGCAAGCAGGATAAGGGAGAGATAGGCTTCTAGGCCAAGCCCCTGTGACCTACCTTCTCTAACCAAACTTCACCTCCCAAAACTGCATTTGACTATAAGCTTATTAGAGGACCAATCCACTGTGGACATCACACCTCCATGATACAATCACCTTCCAAAATCCCATGAGGCTTTGGAAACATTTTAGATATAGACCATAACAATGGGTCATGGCTACTCTGATATTTAAATATCAAGGATTTATTCCATATGTTTAGAAATGCTTTAAATAAACTGTTGCTTAACATATTTATACAGAAAAGAAATAAATCATAAAATGACTAAATCTATGAAAAAAAAATTCTCTAGATTGCTCTCATTCCTTTTTCAGAAGCTCTCCTGATATCCACTCTCACACCTTAATGTTGACTATTTCTGGTTAGCATATAAATCTAATTATACTTTATATCATCTTTGCTTGGCTTCTTTCACTTAGGAGTATGTTTGTGAGATTTATTATCATGGATTAATGTTATAGTCATTCATTTTTTAAACTTCATGGTGAGTATATTATTCTATGAGTGCAGCACAATTCATATGCATTTGGACTGATAAACATTTGTGCTGTTCTCTCTTCAGACTATTTTACTCAGAGCTGCACTGAACACTTAGGAATGAGAACAGATGCTTCAACAAGGCCATGGTAAACATTCTGGGATTGGCCTTCTGGTGTCTGTAGGCACAGGATTCTGTTCATCATATCCTGAGTTGTGTGGTTGTTGATGTTGGATCATAACACATGCTTTTGTGAAACCTGGGTAGTCCCACAGCTTTTCAAAGTGGTTATATCGGTTTGCACTTCCATCACCAGGGTGTGATGATTTCTGTTGCTTTATGTCTGAGCCAACACTTAGTATTGCTACTCTTTTTATCTTTGATACGTATACTGTGTGCTTAATATGCATTTCCTTGCTATTTGCAAGACCGAGAAACTACTTTTATTTCTCATTTGAGATGTTACTCATGCATTTTGTAGGTTTTGTAATATTTAACTATTATCTCTTCTTACATCTTTTCCTCTTCTTCTGAGACTCAAAACTCCATATTTAACTCAGTTTTTGTGTTCTGTATGCTTTTTATGCTCTATTTATGTGCACGTTTCCCTTCTCTTTGTCCCTGGGCTTCAGTCTAGAGATTTCTTTTTGTGATTTTCCAGTTTACTTAATGCATCAACAGCATCTAACTTACTCTTAAGTTTTTCTATGAAATTTCATTCATAGTATTCTTTATTTCTGTATTTTCTTTCTTTATAATTTTCTGTAATTCTTCATTGTGCCTTTTAATTGAATAATAGTGTTTGTTGGATATAGAATTTTAGTTTGATGACAATTGTGTTAAAATATATATACTAAGACCATAATTGTTATTTTAAAATTAATACCTGATATTTGTAATACTTGAATCTCCCATAGTTCTTATTCTGTATTTTCTTTCTAGTTCTCTAGAATATTTTGCCTTTATAGGCCTAGTTATTTTTGTCTGATGACACACATCTACATAAAAAAGGAAATATAACTTGAGTCTTAAAGTTTACTTATTTCCTTCAAGAATGGATTAAATTTTGCTACTGGCAAGCTGTTGAGCTAGTGGTTCATTACCATAATCTAATCAGCATAACCATAGATCCAGCAGGTTAGAATCTGGGTGCCTGCCTGTGCAAGTGCTGGTCTGCCTATGGCACACAGCCTCTTTCTTACTGCCCTGTGGGTGCTCCAGTTAAGAATTCTGGGTGTTTATCTGTCCCTTCCTTTCATCCTTACTTTGGCCTCCCTCCTATTTTGGTTTTATTTTGCAGTACTGGGGATGGAACCTAGGGCCTGTGCACTGAGCCACATCCACCATCCCCAGTTTTTTTTTTACACAAATTCTTGAATTTGTGATACTCCCTCCTTGTCCACCGAGCATTGGGATTAGAACCATGGACCACCATCTCTAGTCATCTCTTTTCTTTAGTGAATATAGTACTTTAATTTTGGTACCACCATTTCTATGGGGCTGAAAAATTCTCTGCCTGGTATCTGATTCTCTCCAAGGCTACTTTCAAAAATGTAAGTGCTTAGAGGACAAAAAAAAAAAAAAAAAGAGCATGAAATAAAAGACTCAGCCCTCTGCACCTTTTCTCAGTTCCACAGATATTTTCTGTGTTCACTAATGTCTCCAAGCATACATATTTCTATCTCAGTCCATCCCAGTTTTCCTCAATTTTCTATGTAAAGGTGTTGGCCTGACACAAGCTGGTTGGCTATTGCTTGGAGGGAGTATAAAATTTTAATTCTGCTGTTACTTCCACATGGTAGACTATTGAAAGTTAAACATGCAGGGAACTGGGTTTAAAAATGTGTGTAATATGCTATGTTTTAGATGAAAACTACATCAACTGCACTCAACATAACATTTCACGAATACTGAGAATTAAGTTGTGCTCATACCCACTATCTGCAAATTTATACACATTTATACACAAATGAAAAAGCAGATAAGACCAGACCAATAAAAAAGATGCCATGTTGCACTTTTGATGGTAAATATCTTGTTACGAAGATAATCATAAATGTTATGAAGGCTATATGCCTACAAATACTATTAGTGACAATAGTCATGAAGATAATTTTCTAAATTTATATGTGTGCGTGCAGAAAACTATTTCTGCTAGGGAGATGTATTTTGAAACCCTTAAAAAGGTGCAAACAATACAAGGGAATAATGAAATCATAATTTCTCCCTCAAGAAAATAGATGTTCAAGATCAACACACATTCTGTCCACTGAGTTGAATTTCTACATCTATAGGTCATTATATAATTGAGGCTCTATATCCATAATGATATGATATTTCATATGATCAAGCAAGATGTGGGAAAAATAAAAAAAAAAACTTTTAAAAGCCATCAGTCAGAAAAATTAAATTAAAAGAAGTGTACATCCAGTCATTTGGATAACTAGGTTATATAGAGTAATGCATATTCATCAAGAATTGGATGTGTGGGGTTTTATTCAAGTATTCAATAAACATTTTATCATTTGATGACAAGTATTTGTATACCGTATGGAGGTATTATGAAGTACCTAGAAAGAAAACTTCATGTTATTTTATTTTACCACAAACATAATTACTAAGCCAGGAGACATATTATCTCCAAGTTTAATATGTTATTTATGATCAGAAGATGCATAGATACTTGGGAACCAATTTCTACCTTCAAATTAGAAAAAAACACTTTTCTCTTTCATAGTCCATTATTTCTAGGACATTATATGCAGTGATAACAAAAGTGGGTAAATAGGCTTGGGATGCTTCCACAATAATTTCTCCACTCATAGCCATTTCAAAATGAAAGTCCCTGATGGTGCCCAGCACCCACCCTCACGTCTGTCTGTGGAAGAAACTGGGGCTTGCAGAATGGCAGCTTGCACTGTGCCCGGCACTGCGGTCTTCAAAAGCATAATGGGAATCTGATGAGGTCCGGCACTTGCTTACCTCCTCAACCCTGCTTTTAGGGCTTGCCAGCATGGACTACGGGACATTTAGGTCTACTGCATTCCTGTGACCGCCCTTTTTAGTGGCAAATTCTAGGATTTGATGGAGTATCAATATTCTCATAGAGAAATATAGGTTCTTACAAGTTCCTCAATAATTCTAGGACCTCCAGCAAGTGTAAGGAGGAGTGGGTAAATTGCATTTGGGGGGGCCACTTGACAGCTGATTTGCACAAAGGACACCATGGGTTATAAGAAAATAATGTGTCCTACTTGTGGCAGGCATGCTCAGAATAAAGAAAACACAAATGCAGTAGTTCCAGCACAGAAGAGGAGGAAATTAGACAAAAGTTAAATTGGAGTATCTCTCTTGGCCTTTTAATATATATCTGCTAAAACATGGTAAAATCTTTTTTCACCTCAGGGAAATCTTTTTAATAGAGGTTTTAGAAGCTTTTATTAGAAAATGTGGGAATGTATATTTGTTCAACTACATCAAAATATTATTACCAGTTTTATTCTTCTTAGAAAAGCAAAGCATATTTAAGAAAAAGATAAAACATAAGAAAGAAAATAAGAATAACTTACTATCCTCCAAATGACAGATTTTCACATTATTTTATATGTAATTTTTATATAAGTGATTCTGTCTTGGTTACTTTTTCCTTGTTGCTGAGGCAAAATACCCAGCGCCCAAAATGAAGAAAGGAAAGGTTTATTTAGCTTACAGTTTGTGGAGGTTTCAGTCCATATTTGGCTGGTTCAGAGGCAGAGTGGCACATGGCAGAGGGCAGCTGTTCATGGCAGCAGAGCACAGCAAAAACAACCAGAGCAAAAGGGAGGAATGGCTGCAAGCAGCCTCCTTTCCTTCCCTTACATTGTAAACAGCCTACCCCCATTTAGGGGGCGTGTAGCTCTCACACAATCTCCATGCCTTCCTCTTCCACAGGCTTAGGGTGTACAGAAAGTAAGCACCCTGGCTTCCTGCTGAATCACTCAGCTAAACCTCTAGATTCCCCAAGTTGACAAAATGTGTCAACCATAACAGATTCTTATATACATTATTTATATGTACCTTATTTTAAATGAGACTGTATGTATTGGAATCTGCTTTTTTGCTGTTGTTCACTTAGCAGTGTGTGGTGAATATTTTTTCAGGTTAATGAAAACATTTTAAAATGGTCTTTTGAATAGTTATCATTTAATTTTACTGATGAATCATAATTATGCAATTTCCCTGGTGGTAAGCATTGAAATTCTCTTTCCCCCAACCCTGTCAGTTTTGTGCAAGCCAGGATACACTGAAAATATGAATAACTGCATATGTGATTATTTTCTTATGTTAAATAACTAAAAATATGATGGATTAAAGGACAAATGCAGTGGTACAGACTTTAGCTCAACTCAATAGAGTATCAGAAAAAAATCGTCTTCATTCTTTCTGCCATATTCCTTTAAATTTTAATTGTGACCTAGTTGTTTTGTTTCAGAATTGGATGAAATCCTGAGAATGTTTCATAGTTTTTCATGATCCTTTGGATAAAAAGCATGTATTTTGTGTAGCTTTAAAGTAATTTTGCTGAACCTGGGAGAATTTCATGGGCTAGCGTGATTACTATTCCTATTGGAAGTAATTACTATTCCTGATAAAAATTTTCCAGGAATTCTGATGCATATCAATAACTCAAAAGATCCTTCTAACATCCTAAATATTTACAATTAGAAGGGTCTTATATGACTTAACTAATCTTAAGAAAAGTGTATAACTTTTAAATGATGATGAATTCATGTGTCTCATGTTACAATTTTACCGCGATCTTTCTCCAGCAAATGTCTTTCCTGGAGGAATTACTCGCTTGAATTCTTTTATGAAACATTTCAAAACAAACTGACATGCTCAGAATAATTTGCCCACTAGACTGTCTTAGGAGACACTGGAAAGTTTTATCTACAAGACAGACTAGAGCTTGTTCCAGATAGATAAGTAAATTTTAAAAAAATGATCACAGTTTATTATATTATCATTGCATTGATTGGTAGAAAAAAAGCATTTGATGACATTCAGTGTTTATTTCAATTAAAACAAACACACAAAAATTCTTTGCAAATAATAACTAGAAAATAACTCCTTTAATCTGACAAAGAATATCAACCTGCAGGAAAAAATCATGTGCTGTGGTGAAATATTGAAAATATCCACCCAAGACCAAAACCCAAAGGATGACGTCAACCTCTTTTAAAAATTTTAACTCAATTCCTGACAAATAAAATAAGAGAAAAATTAAAGAATAACTAAGAATAACTATTCTTTAACTAAGAATAGTAAAAAGGAAATAAAAGTGCTATGATGTGCAGGGCAAAGTGATTACGTATATGGCATTTCCAAAACAATCTACAAAGTATTAATAGTGAATCGAACAATGTTGCTATTTAAAAATCACAATGAAATAATTGTTTGATTATATACCAGAAGTAATAATAGGAATGAAAGTCACCAAAAATATCAGCTTCCTGGGAATCAATCTAAATGATGTGCAAAATCTCTACAAAGAAACCAAGAACCAAGTGGCAGAAATTAAGCAATCCCTATATAAATGGAAAAATATTTCATAAAGGTTTTGGAAATCTTATTAGAGCCAAACTTGTACTTGTTTTAACACTAATCTTAGATCCATTGAGAGTGCAATAAAATCGTTAGAATTTCTTATTTAAGAGCTAAACAGAAGTTAATTTTAAAATGCAGTAGGAAATGCAAAGTGCCAATAATAAAGTTAGTCTTGAAAAAAGAAAAATATTCTTTTTAGATTATGGAGCTAAAAAGAGTGTGATATTGGGGAAAGAAGAACCAGTGATAAAAGAAGTGAAGGTCCTGAAATAAACCGACATATACAATCACATTACTTGTGATAGGAAACAGCAGCCCACTAATACCAGGAGGGTGTTAATAGTCCTATGCCACTGGAATGTTCACATGGAAAAAATTAACTCGGCCCCTGATTCACCACACTTGCAAAATATTTTCCAGATGAATTATAAATATAACTGTTGAAAGTAAAACAGTAAAGTTTTGATATAAATAATATAAAAGAGCACTAAGCATCAAGAAAAATAAACAAGAAAAATGTTTACCAAAATACGTAGTAAGTCTTCCCCTACCAATATGCACAATATAATAAATGGACCCAGACTACCCTCCTGTCGGAACCAGTTAGGACACTGGGCAGAATCATTATGGTTTTTAAATGTTATAATATAAGGGACAGGGATATAGCTCAGCGGCATAAGTGCCTGCCTGGTAAGCACAAGGTCCTGAGTTCAATTCCCGGTACCAAAACATAAATAAATAAGTAAATATAATAAAATAGATCACAAAGAACCATAATCTGTGAAAGGGAGCATGGGAGGAATTGCTTGGAAATGTATAAGAAAGCATATTCTGGGCCAGTCAAGGATTGGAATCACAAAGCAAGGCAGGGGATCCTAAGCTCAAGTTTAGGTTTGGAACAGCAGTGCAGTTGCAGTTTGCGAAAAGAAATATCAGGGAGGAGAGAACTGCAAGAAGAAAGAACCCTAGAAATCTACCTGAGGACAACCTTGGTTCTGTGGCTGGACTTTTGTGCAGGGTGAAGAGCCTTGAGACTGCGGAGAGAAAGATGAGGACGACGCCACCTGGACAGTCCCCAGGCCTCACACAGGCCCTTAAAAGGCTTTTCTGTGTCAGCTAAGTGGAGAGAGTGTCTGCGTTGATCATCTAGGTCCATGCTGAGGAAAGTGCAAAGGTTACGGTATCCTGGTGATGTGGCTGAGCCCTAGAATGAAGGTTCTACTCTCTAGACCCACTCCACAAAGTTTAAAACAAGCTATGGTTGGACACAGATACAGAGCTACAAATGTAAGAAGTTCCAGTGTTCTGCTTCATAATGGAATGACTATAGCTGACAATAAAATACCGTATATTTCAAAATTCCTAGAAGAGATTTTTAATGTTCTTATCACAAAGAAGTGACAAATGTTTGAGATCACAGGTAAGCTAATTACTCAAATTTGATCATTACATATTGTATACATGTACCAAAACATCACACTCTACCCCATAAATGTGAGCAATATGTATTATGCCAATTAAAAACCATTTTAAAAATTAGTTTTAAAGTCAAGCTATGAAAATACCAAGTGACTGCAATTAAATTCACTCATGAGAGAACAAAGTTCAACACTTTTGAATGAAAGACTGCAAAAATGAACACGCAGTAATGTAAATTTACCATTATTGGACATACAAACCATCCCCCCCCCCAAAAAAGAAAGAAGAATGAGACAAATTACAGGAAAAAAATCAGGCAGTGGAACAAAGACAAATGGCAAAGATAATGGAATTAACAGGCAAGGATGCTAAAATCACATACACAAACATGCTCTATATGTTCAGGTATTTCAGAGAAAGTGAACATAATGAGAATAGTAACAGAAGACAGAACAAAGAACAAGGAACAGCACATCGGACAGCATTAAAACCAGAGCCTCAATGACTCACAGCATACATTTACATATAAAAATCTACATCAACTTCTGAAAAAATAGCATTCCTTTGCTTCAATTTACACTCCTCTAATTATTTGGTTTACCATTTTTTCTTTGTGTATTTCCAGGTGAAAAAAAAATATTATCTTAGGCAAACTGGAATCGGGTTGGTTAAATCTGAATTCTATATAATAAACAGATACTGCAGCAACGAGGATGTGGACCATTGGTTTGAGGAAAGTAGAAATGACCCATAAGTTTTTCTTACTTATTGGTATGACTTGAAATTATGAGCTGAATCCTTGATGTGATTGCCACTACAGATCGTCACGTCACTAATAGAAAAGACCCTGCTGAACAAGGAGGCGACTACAAAGGAGAAAACCAGGAATGAGGGAGGTTGTTTTATACACTTCTGTTTTATGCTATTACACTTACAGCTACCCTTTTCTGGGATTCTGCGCTTCATTAATGTAGAACTGTATGCTGTTTTACCAAACGCAATTAGTAACGGAGACATATCTCCACTAAAGGTAATGCAAGCAAAGGATCAAGAAGGCTGGTTATTAGATCCCAAAGCTTAATTAGCAAACTTGACTCACCTCTTGAAAAGGCAGGTACCACTCAAATATGGTGTAAAAAGCTGCACTTTCCCATGTAAGATGTTATATCCGGTATGTGTTGAATTTTTCCCTGCAAATCTGCATGCTGAAGTGCTTATCACCAGAACCTCAGAACATAACCTTATTTAGAGAGGCATTTCAGGTGTTGTTAGTTGAGCGAGATGGCAATCATACAGGGGCAGGCTGATGTGACTGCTGTCCTTTTAGAAAGGAAAAATTTGGACACGCACACATATAACACAAATGCCAAGGGCAAACGAAAACAGAGCTAGAGGTGATGTACCTAAAATCCAAGGAAAGACAGATGGATGGCAGACCACCAGAATCAAGGGAGAGGAACGGAACAGATTCTCTTTCACAGCCCTCAGAACAACCACCAACCCTGCTAATACCCTGATCTTGGACTTCCAGCCTCCAGTCGTCCATTAAAATAAGTTTCTCTTGTGTAAGTCGCCCAGGCTGTGGTAGAGGAGTACATTTCATAGGGAAGAATGATATGGCATTCTGAGAAAATTAATACACATGCACATCAGAACAAAAGATAAAACAAAACTATCATTTTAAAAGTAGATATAATCAAACAAATCCATGAGTGGAATATGTTAGTACTACGTACAACACACGTAGAGCAAACGTGTGTCAAGGGAGACATTGATTAAAAGGGTACAGTTAATACAAAAGGCAAAAAACTGAAAAATAAGGATTGCTTCATAAAACCAGTTTAAATTATCCTGCTTGGCATGGTTCTTTACATGAGGAAAGTCTGTAAAATGTGGCACTGATTTAAATGATAATCACTAGGAGCAGAATGTGAAGTATGAAATAAAATAGAATTAATTAATTGGGTTTCACTGTTAGGATCTTGCATTTGCTGGCTCAGAAACAGCAAGTTACCACAGTCCAAAAGGTTTAAATTCAGTTGAAAATATCTGTAAGTTATGGCAAGAGAAGCTGTGTAATTCAGATTTTCCCGTTGTGCTTTTCTAGTCTTTAAGACTAATGGAATCGGTTGGTGAATGATTATTGAAATGTCTTTCAAGCTTAAGACATTTCCCAGTAAATTATTCTGAATGCCAATTGCTATCCTGTTACCAGCTTTCATTTGTACTTTCTAGATCAGTGACTAAAATGTAGGGTGCTCTGTAACTCCGAGTGACTTCAATATAAAGATGTTAAGGAAGCAAAGTTGAATGCCATGCAAATTTTTATCTTAATTAGCTGTTAGAACATGAAAAGCTTGCTTCTGTGCCTAAAAAAATGATATAGCTGGGTACTTGGGTGAGGCCTTATTGCACTAACCATACTGACTTGTTTCCATAGTTAACAAGGGCAATGAAATTTTAAGGAAAAAAGATAAATCCTTTCCCTCGGATATAATATATTCTGCAAGAGTGAAGCATGTAAATTGCCATCAGAACTGGATTACTCGATTCTAAAAATTCCACCTTGAAGCTTAGAATTTGAGGGTACAATTTGAAAAAGGAAACTGGTACAGGTAATTCATCTTCGTAGTCAGAAAAGGTGCTCCTACATGTGTTTCCCTTAGAAACTGGCTGACACGACTACTTTTTTTTCTAAGTGGGCATTTTTCTCACAGTGAAACTGAAATCTTCTGAATTTCTACTGAACATTCCCATCCATATCATTTTAACTCTGTAAGTTAGTGTCTCAGTGAAACTACAAACTATACCACGAGATTTTTCTAAGTGAGTTCATTTGACAGAGGTGATTCACGGAAGCTCTCGCTTCTCTTAGACTTGACAGCAGTCCACATTGCCATGATCATGGCTGTTAAAATCCTATGGCCTGGTGGAATCTTACTTGTGCACATCCAATGTATCATCGCATGGCTGTTCTTGGAACTTTGAAACATTGCTGATGGAAACTTTTACAAGATAAAAATGTGACATCAATGTGGGAGATGTAAGAAGAGTCATTTTGTGACTGTAGAGCTGAGTAACTTTTGTGCATGACCACACAAGGTCATGTGGGAGGGACAAAGACAACTGTTTCAGAAATCAACGTAAGGGTATGGTGATACACTCTGCAGGTGGCATTGCATTGAGACATCTGTAGCATCCCACATTTAGAAGGCTACACTTTGGACCTCAAACTGGTCTGGGCAGTGCATTCTCTGTGCCTGCTGGGTTCTTCACCTGGTTACCATTGCCAGGTGCAGTAACTATACTGAACAGTTTCCACTTATTCCCTGTTGATCCAATTCTACCCTGTTCACCGTGATCCATATCACGGATGCAGCTGTTTCATGGATTGCCTGCTATTGGCTGGGTGGATTCTTTTCACAAAGGAGGCTTTTTCAGGTTCTGGCCAATGCTTCCTGCTCCTCTCTCCCTAACCTAGACAGCAGAGCTCTTTGACTTTGCTATCTTCAGATTCAAAACTGTCTTTGTTCCTTTCCCAAACCCTATCCACACATTCGTAAATAATCCTTTTATTAAACTGTTCTCAAATTTCTCAGTGGAATGTGCTATCTTTTCCTGTCAGGGCCTGGCTGATACAATAACTAGAACTCCAATTTGGATTTGTGTCTATCAAGCTCATATTTTGAGACCTTAGACTTGTCTGAGTATCTGCAAAAGGATTTTGTGATAAGAATATGGAGAAATTTGACTGTGTGGTTTGGAGATACTTGGTTCATGCATCTTTGCATCTTTGAATGCAAAAAGGAGCTATTCCAACATTGTTTTCCCTAGTTTGCACTGATTTATCTTAAAAACATTGAATGACAGGCTAAGGTCATGATTCCATTTCTGCAAGTGTATTTATAGTAGAATGAATATTAGGACAATATATCTTGTCATATAAGTTTGTAATAATTGTCTCAGTTTTAAAGATGGAAGGTATGTGTACGAGGGTGTGCATGTGTGTGTGTGTGTGTGTGTGTGTGTGTGCATGTGCATAGAGTATGCAAACAGGAATATACTATATCTTATTGTCAGTTGTTAATATAGAAACATAAATAGCTATTCTAAGAACAGGCAGGTATAATACTGCTTGTGTTTGACTTTTGACCAAATATTTTTCAATACCCAGCACCATAAGGACAGGTTGGACCATCTGTTTGAACACAAGGTTAAAGGTGCAAGGATCAATTATTTCTAACTCATTAGTAAAAATAACAACTTGCTAATCAGAAAGAAAAATGTATAACTCAAGAAGAATGTTAAAAATAAAATATTATTAATGTCATTATCAAGAAGTCAATATACAGAAAAATATGACAGTCAAAAGAATTGTTCATTGGAGATGAGGGTCGAGAAAGCTGATTGATCGGGCATACTTTCCTTTATTTGTATAACTGAGTAACCAACTTCAAGGTAACATGTAATTCAGCAACCGTTGTTAATTCCCTACTACCTTCTCTGTAATTATGTATTTCCTTTATTGCTTTTGAGTTATTCTGGTTTATGTTTGTTTGGTCATTGATATGTTTCCATTCTTTTGTCTTTAAAAAAAAAAGAAAGAAGAATTGCTATGACAATTTGACTCTGCTAATAAGGCAGCAGGTAAAATTCGGCTTTCAAGGGGAGGTGGCTTAATGCTGAATGGCATCGGAAGGATAATTTGATAGGTGGAAGAAGGCTAATTCTGTTCTCTCAATAAAGAGAGTGCACTAGTTTTTTAATTTTATTAAAAAAAATAAAAGCAAAATAACATTAACAAACAGACACAAATTAGCATAAAAAATAGTACAATCAAAACTGATTTACAGACAAGGTGACATGGACTCAACAATGGTTGTTGCTTTACCTATTGATATCTTTGAAGTGTATATACATGAACACAGATAGAGATATGCAAAATTGGTCAGACAATTAATCATCTCAACAACAGAAAAACAAAAAACAAAAAACCAAAGACAAAACAAAAAATGAAAAACAAACAAAAAAACCCCAACAATAGTTGCTGCTTTGCATATTGATATATTCGAAGTGTGTGCTCAGGATAACACATACAGATATAAAAGATCGATCGAATAACCCGTCATCAATTATTCCTTAGCATTAAGTGATATAATACAATAGTAGGACCATGTTAGCCCTCCTGCATATATGTATATACATATATACATACATACATTTTTGCCTCTTTCTTTTCTCCTTTCCCTCGTCCCATCTGTTCTTTCTTTTTGAACAGATTTCCTTCATGTCTCTTAGTTTATATGCCCACCCTCGGGTTCTTGCACCAGTGATACAATACATTGCCTGCACATGTACCACTGATTTATTTCACTTATGAGTATGGACTCCAGTTTTGACCACTTGCCTAGAAAGTCCCCAAAACGGTCTGTCTTTATAGCTGAATAATATTCCATTATATAAAAATGCCACAATTTTTTAATCCAGTCTTCTGTGGATGGACACTTGGGTTGCTTCCACATTTTAGCTATTACAAATTGCGCTGCTATAAACATGGGTGCACATATATCAGAGTGATATGATGTTTTCAGATCTTCTGGGAAAATACCCAGAAGAGGAATAGCTGGTTT
>PVLD010005277.1:0-82956 GCA_004027595.1 Dinomys branickii | reverse complement strand
GAAGAAATCTCCAAACTGCTCTCCACAGTGGTTGCACCAGTCTGCATTCCCACCAGCAGTGTAATAGAGTCCCTATTTCTCCACAGCCTCACCAGCATTTGTTATTGGATGACTTTTTCATACTGGTCAGTCTTACTGGGGTGAGATGAAATCTTGAATTTGTTTTTATTTGCATTTCTCGAATGACTAAGGATGTGAAACATTTTCTCATATATTTATTGGCCATTTGTATTTCTTTATCTGAGAAGTGTGTATTCATCTCAGATGCCCATTTCTGGATTGGGTCTTTGAATTTGGATATGTCCATGCTTTTTAGTTCTTTGTATGTTCTAGACAGCAGTCCTTTGTCTGAGGGACAGCCAGCTAGGATTTTTTCCCAATTTGTGGGTTTTCTTTTTACTTTGCTGGTGATTTCTTTAGATGTACAAAAACTTTTCAGTAGAATGAGGTCCCAATTATTGATTCTTTGAAGTGCTTCCCTTGCAGTTTCATTTTTGTTCATGAACTCTCTGCCTACTCCTATGTCTTCAAGATTTTTACCTACTTTCTCTTCCAATAGCTTTAGAGTTTCTGTTTTGATGTTGAGGTCTATGATCCATTTTGACCTGAGTTTGGTGCATGGTGATAGACTGGGGTCTATTTTCAGTTTTCGGCAAGAGGCAAGCCAGTTTTTCCAGCACCATTTATTAAACAGGCCTTCTTTTTTCCAGTGGGTTTGGTTGATCCCTTTGTCAAATATTAGGCAGCTGAGTGGGTTTTTCGTTATGGTTACATCTTCCAGTCTGTTCCACTGATCCTCAGGTCTGTTTTTTAGCCAGTACCAGGTTGATTTTATTACAGTAGCTTTGTAGTATAATTTTAGGTCAGGGATTGTGATTCCACCTGACTTGTCCTTGTTGCCCAGGATTGCTTTTGCTATTCTGGGTCTCTTTTGGTTCCAGATGAATTTGAGGCATATTTTCTCTAGATCTGTGAGGTATTCTAACGGTAGTTTAATGGGAATTGCATTGAATCTGTACAACAGTTTTGGTAGTATGGCCATTTTTACAATGTTAGTTCTTCCTAACCATGAGCAGGGTATGTTTTTCCATTTATTGAAATCCTCTTCGATCTCCTTGTTCAGAGTACTGTAGTTTTCACTGAATAAATCTTGGACATTCTTTGTTAGATTGATCCCTAAGTATTTCAATTTCTTGGTTGCTATTGTAAAGGGTATGGTTTCCTCAATTTCTCTCTCAGTTTGTTTGTTGTTCGTGTATAGGAATGCTATTGATTTTTGGGTGTTGACTTTGTATCCGGCCACGCTGCTGAATTCATCAATTAACTCTAGGAGTTTTCTTGTGGAGTTTTTGGGGTCCTCCATGTATAGTATCATGTCGTCTGCAAATAGTGATAGTTTGACTTCTTCCTTTCCTATCCTTATTCCTTTTATTTCTCTCTCTTGTCTGATTGCTCTGGCTAGTGCTTCCAGAACTATGCTGAATAGGAGTGGTGACAATGGACATCCTTGTCTTGTTCCTGACTGTAAAGTGAAAGTTTTCAGTTTATGTCCATTTAGTATGATGTTGGCTGTTGGTTTGTTATAGATGGCTTTGATCAGATTGAGGTAGAGGCCATCTATTCCTATTTTTTCTAAGGTTTTTAACATAAATGCATGTTGGACTTTATCGAAAGCCTTCTCTGCATATATTGAGATGATCATGTGGTTTTTGTCTTTGACTGTATTAATATATTGTATTACATTAATTGATTTGTGAATATTGAACCATCCCTGCATTCCTGGAATGAATCCTACCTGGTCGTGGTGTATAATTTTCCTTATGATTTGCTGTAATCTATTTGCCAATATTTGGTTGAGGATCTTTGCATCTATGTTCATTAGAGAGATTGGCCTGTAGCTCTCTTTCTTGGTTAGGTCTCTCTCTGGTTTTGGTATCAGTATAATATTTGCCTCCAGAAATGTGTTGGGGAGAGTTGCTTCCTTTTCGATTTAATTGAAGAGTTTGAGGAGTGTTGGCATTAGATCTTCTCTAAATGTTTTATAGAATTCTGCTGTGAATCCATCAGTGCCTGGGCTTTTCTTTGTTGGTAAGTTTTTAATAATGTTTTCAATCTCATTAATTGATATTGGGTTATTCAGGATTTTTACATCTTCCTGAATCAATTTTGGCAATTTGTACCTTTCTAGGAATCTGTCCATTTCTTCTATATTTTCTATCCTATGGGAGTACATATTTTCAAAGTAGGTATTAATGATCTTTTGGATTTCTGTGGGATCTGTAGTGACTTCATCCTTTTCATTCCTTATTGCATGAATTTGAGATCTTTCCCTTCTTTTTTTGATAAGGTTGGCTAGGGGTTTATCAATTTTATTTATTCTTTCGAAGAACCAACTCTTTGATTCACTAATTTCTTGTAGAGTTTTCTTCATCTCAATTGCATTAATTTCTGCCCTGAATTTTATAATCTCCTCCCTTCTTTGGGCTCTTGGTTTGGCTTGTTGCTCTTTTTCTGAGTTTGAGGTGTATCATTAGGTTATTTATTTGCTCTCTCCGAAATGAAACAACTCCAACAGGCCATAAAAGAGCTGAAAGTAGAAATAAGCCACATACCTGCAATGATCTTTCAGACAAAAAACGAACTGAAAACAATAATGGAAGAAATGTTCCATACACATAGGGAAGAAATAGATAAAAGACTAGAAGAAAATAGGAAACAAATGGAAATGTTACAAGAGCAATTTAGGAATGAATTACCAAGAATGAAACAGGTTCAAAGAGAATGCAGGATTTGAAAACTTACACTGAAAGCTTGCAAAACCGCTTTAATGAAACCGAAGATAGAATTTCAGAAGTTGAAGACAGCATGGCAGCTTATGAGCGTGAAAGGAAGAATCTCATGATATCATCAAAGACACAAGAAAAGTCAATCAAATAGCTCCAAGATGAGGCAAAATGTAACAATATTCGAGTTATAGGAGTGAGTGAAGCAGCAGGAAACCACACAAACGATATAAAAAGAATATTTGCTGAAACAATAGCAGAAAATTTCCCAAACAAGGTAAGAGATACTGAAGTTCAGTTAATCGAGGCATATAGAACACCAATGATCCATAATCCAAAGAAAAAGACACAGAGACATATAATAGTCAAGATCCCAGATATCCAGCAAAAGAACACAATATTAAAAGCTGCTAGAGAAATGAAACAGATCACATGTAAAGGAAAGCCCATCAGAATCACAGCAGACTTCTCAACAGAAACCATGAAATCAAGAAGAGCTTGGAGCGAGGTATTACAGATTCTGAGACAAAACAACTTCCAACCCAGACTGATGTATCCTGCAAGACTATCCCTCAAATTCAATGGAGAAATAAAATATTTCCATGACAAGGAACAACTGAAGAACTTCATGAGTGCCAAACCAGCATTGCAAACAGCACTAAAAGTTATTCTGGACAGAGAAAAAAGAGACCACGATTCCAAGAACAACAATAGAAATAACTCCCTAAATAGAACAAGCAAGTAAACAGTCAGCAAAAGAAGGAAAACAACAAGTAAATAACATGACTAGAATAAGCCAGCATATAACCATGATAACCATTAATGTAAATGGCCTGAATTCAAAAGTCAAAAGGAAAAGATTGGAAGAGTGGATTAAGGAACACAATCCAACGATATGCTATGTACAGGAAACACATTTTACTCAAAAGGAAGTCCACAGATTGAAAGTTAAAGGTTGGAAAACAATTCTCCATGCAACAGGTCCCCAGAAAAAAGCAGGGGTAGCTATTATGTTTGCAAACAATGTAAACTTCAAACCAAAAACAATCAAAAGAGATAAAGAAGGCCATTGCATACTAGTTAGGGGAAAGCTAAAAGAGGAAGAGGTAACAATCCTAAACATTTATGCACCAAACCATGGAGAACCTAACTTTACACGTCAAATCTTAACAGACGTAAAAAATCAAATAAGTAATAACACTATTGTAACAGGGGACCTAAACACCCCTCTGACGCAAAGAGACAGGTCAACTGGACAGAAACTCAGCAAAGAAATAATAGACCTGAACCAAAAGTGTGAACAAATGGACTTAGTAGATGTATACAGAGTGTTCCACCTCACAACATCACAATACACATTTTTCTCAGCTGCACATGGGTCTTTCTCCAAAATAGACCACATTCCAGCCCATAGAGCATATCTACCTAAATGCAAAAGAATTGAAATTATCTCATGCATATTATCGGACCACAGTGCAATATAATTGGAAATTAATGACAAAAAGAACTCCAAGAACCACATAAACACTTGGAAATTAGACAACAACCTCCTGAATAACCAATGGGTCACACAAGAAGTTAAAGAAGAAATTAAAAATTACCTACAAATAAATGAAAATGCAAGTACAACCTACTGGAATCTGTGGGATGCAATGAAAGCAGTCCTCAGAGGGAAATTTATAGCAATGAAATCATATACAAAGAAAATATAAAGAGCGCTAGTTATTGATGATTTCCTGAAAATCATGGAAAAGGGGCAATGATCCTTAAGAGACGATCCATCTTCTGTTTTAAGAAACTTCTCAGACATAGCAAGCTCATTGATATTCCTCTGTCTGCTGATTTGTGGGGAATCAAGTTTTATTATCACAGTGAGCTGGAAAGTATTAAAGAAATTGAAATTTTGGGAAAGCAAGTGCAAGACTGAGGCCAGAAAGAATATTTTACTTTATCGCTGATGGGAAATTAAAAATGCTCTGCAAGATTCATATAAAAATGAATTTGGTTTTCTGGGCAATGATTTGTGACTCCAACTTGAGTGCATTATGGATGAGAAAATTCATCACATAAGTTCTTGGAAAGGTGTTTGACAGAAAATGTGCTTATATGACCAAAAGGACTTCTAATATGAAATATGAATGAAAATAAACAAGATTACAAAACAAAATAAGAATAAGCATGAATCTAGATTTCATAGAAAGTGCAAAACATGCTTTATAACAATATGGCTGATTTGCATCCATCTCTTAATGGAATGGTAATGCTGACCTTCTGAATGCTCAAAAGCAAAGGTTTCATGCTTTAATCAACTAGTGGTTTCACAATCAATAACCAGGCAACTTTCTTTCTACCCATGTCACATTAATGAGCTTGATCTGAAGTATAAGGATCAAATAAGAGCAGTATTTTGGCTTTCTATATATTTTCTAATAATTTTTTTGGAGATGCAACTGATTACATGAAAAGAATAGGTAAAACTAGTGATTAAATGAATAATTTGGGCTCATTCCTGAAATATTCAGTGGGTGTCATCTGTGTCAGAAGCTTTATCACTAAGTTTTTAGACTCTTAATGTCTTTTATACCTTCAAACACTCCTACATGTATCAGACTTCTTTCAGGCTTTAGTAAGAAAATAATATTGTAGAGCAATACTTTTACTACTTTTTATGATTTTGTCTGAAACTGTTGCAGATGTACTGGGTACAATTGTAGTAACATATGAATTTAGCTATATTTTTATTTTAAGCTATGTTATAATATATATATTTATAATTTTTGAAAACTTACAATGAAGAAATGTTTCACTTAATTTCTGTTGAGATTCTGACAGACATATGGTTAGAAAAGAGCAATGGAACTGAGTTGACTCTATTTGTGACTCATTTCTTTAAAGAGGTGCCATTTTCAACAAGAAAAATGTATATAACCGGACATGGGGGCACAAGCTTGCAATCGTAGTACTTTGGACATTGAAACAAGAGGATTGCCTCAAGTTTAAGGGCAGCCTGGGCTACATAGTAAGTTCAAGGCCAGCCTGAATTCTAACAAAAAATAAATAAACAAGTAAATAAATAAGAAAATAAAAAAGAAAAATGTTTATCGATTTTGTGGATTTGCCTTTTCTCATTGAAAAATTGTTTTGTTCTTATTCTATTGTTACTGTGATCCACAAATCCAGTGATCCAGTTCCCAGATCTAGGCTAAGGTGGCCATGATTCTTTCTGTGCTGAGTGGAACTCTCACGTCCAATTAACTTTGAATACAGATGAGATCTTCAGCCAGTGGCAGTGTCTCATAACATGTGCTTTGCCCATGGACTTTAGTCATAGCTTCAGCACATATTTTCCTAAATTAATCCTTCTTTCACTTCATGTATGAAATATTGATAATTTCATTGTGTTGTGTTTAGTTTTATGAACCAACATAACTTATTTCTAAAGCAAGTTAGTATATAAATAAATTAGATGGTAATAGATAAGCTGATAATAAGGATCTAGTTTACATTAAACAATACAACTTTGTTGTGTTGAAGAGTGGACCACAGAAATCCCACTAAATTATGTTATAAAAACACTGAAACTGGGTTTCTCTTCTCCCTTTAATTGGCCTTGAAATGTTACAAAAGTCATTACATTTTTCTAAGCCTTGATGGTTTATTTGTTAACAAGGTGAGTGACTATAGATATTTAAAATCTATCCCAACTTTAGTAATGTATGAAGATATAAATTCCAGAACAAAATCCTGTGGAAAGTTCCCATGCAGAAACATGGAATGTTGGTTGCTATCAGCTGGAGAGCTGCACCCTTTTGAGACTTCCCCTGAGTTGACAGGACTTACTTTACCCGTCTAGGGAGTGTGTGGAAAGTTAGGCTCTCCACAGGAGTCAAGTCGGTAAAGAGGTCCAGAAATGAGGGACAAAAAGGCTAGCTTCTTTGCCTTAAAAGGGGAAAGTCTTTTGAAACTGTTCAAGGAAGAGACTGTTCCTGGTCTCCGGGTGAATTTAGAGGCCAGCTGAACCATCTCGGATTGCTGAGATTGGGTGCCTTTCAACTACGTTTCCCATAGTTCTCTGATAGCCTCATTCATCGCGAGAGGTGCTGATGACAAGTTGGAAGGAAAGGGAAAAGGAGAAAGATTAAGCTGGTGACTCCAACTGCTGACCTTTTATCTGATAGTGGCAGCACCACTGAGGACTGCAGCATCCCCAGCAGTGGCAGGGCTTCTAGGAACTAAGCAGTAGGTGTAGACCAGAGGGTTTGAACAGGCTTTTACTTTCATGCTCTTTTTCCTATTTTGCTCTTCCAATTGTACTTTTTTGTTCCTCCAGCTTTTATAACATTGCTGTAAACACTTTCAAAATTAAATTTACTTATATTAAATTCTTACTGTGTGAAATTCCTGTAGACAATCTCTTGTCTGCACAGGATCCTGACTAACAAAGTTGCTAATATTTGTTTCTTAAGAAAGTAACAAGTAGCTAGACCACCCACTACAAGCCAGGAACTCTACAACTTAACTCATGTAGGTTTCAACTTGTGAGTTGAAATTATTTTACACATGAGAAAACTGAGCCACAGGGAAGTTAAATAATGTGCTAAGTTCCCATGGATATGAAGTAGTAAAGCTGCACTCTGAACCTGGGCAGTTAGGTATCACCAGTCTTTAATCACAGCACATTCTTCCTGAGTTCCACTTTCCTGACATTCATCTAACATCCCTCAGTTTACATAAGTATGTGCAAATCATAGGCTATTTCAGACTTTGTGAAGATTATTCAATGTTGTTTGAAATTTCAAAGATTTCCCTACAACAGTGGTCCATTCATGGGGACAGAAGCTTTATAAACTAATAGCTTAGTAAAGATCCTACCTGTCAACCCTGTTACAACATCAATTAAATTTCATCATCAGTTTTAGAAGGTACACGCAAGCACAGCAATGAGTTTAATCTCTCTCGCTCTCTTTCTCTGTGTCTCTCTGTCTGTCCTTCTGTCTCTCTCTCATTCACGTTTGCTTAACATTTCAAATAGACTGAAACTAGTTTGACAATTAAGGAGTTATTCATTCTCAGAATGACTTTGACTCAAATTAGTCTACTACTTTGATGCAAGTATCATGAAGTGAAGTAATATTAAAAGTGACAAGAAGATATTTATAAAATTATTTCATTGGTGCTAAATTTTTCAGATCAATGTTCTAAAGATTATGAAGGCATAACTACAGCAGCATTGCTAGGTTTTATAATGAAATTGCCAGTCAATTTTATAAGTTGATTTTTTGATCCATTTCTTCTGAAACATGTATTTCCTTCTAAAATGTAATACATTTCAGGTCACCAAGGATTTATTCTCTTTGAAAAAATGATGAAAAGAATCACTTATGTTTATTAAGTTTCTAATAGCCCATTTAAGAAATATTAAACATATTTACCTATGTGATAATGAGTGATGGTTATAAAACCACCAACTGTAACAGTCCCTTATAGTATGCAAGGGTGTTTGCTTTATTAACAGAGAAAAGGGCTTTTGGAAATTTCTCTCTATATTAAGATTTTGCCTTCTTGTTTTTCACTCTCATTCTCTGCCATACCCTATTCTGTCTCTTTTGTTGTATTTTAAAATGCATCATATATGGATATCGCTAGAGATGATTAATATTTATATAGTCACCATGGGTCAGAAACCAATATTAAGAACATGATGAAACCAGTGTCAAGAAGTTTTCCGTGTATTTTCTCATTATTGTTTGATGTAAACGAACAGCTATATAAAAGATATGCTAAAAACTCATATTTGTTCATTTCAGGTAGATGGCTCACAACAGTGCCTAGCAGTCCTGCTACTTTTGAATAGATAGCCTCATTACCACTGTGAAGTGTGAGAAAAGAATTTTCAGATCCCTAAATGTTGTACAGAAACTTGATTTAGAAACCAAGAAAAGAGAATCTCACCCATAACACTTGAAAATCTCATGTGAATTTTTCAACTTAGTAGGTATGCTCTGCTAAAACCTTTGTGGTAGGGATTGTGGTCATCACTGACTCTCAAAGCTCTGGTTGTGAAACTAGAAACATAGATGATTTTATGTGAAGTTTGTGCAAGAACAAGATTAGTTAAGTCTATACACACTGTAGAAACTATTCAAACTATTCCCACATCCTCATTAGATTCCACCAGCCCCCATCTTAGAGCTAATCTGGCATACTTGTTTTAGTGTGAAGACTGAATACACCACTGAGGTTCACATGTTGAAATCTTGGTCCCCAGGACCAATCTTGGTCACCACTGTTGGAAGGTGGTGAAACATTTAACAGGTGGAGCACAGTGAGAGAACTTTAGGTCACTGAGAGTGTGCCCTCAGAGGGTTGTGGGGTCCTGGCGCTCTCCTCACACTTCTTCTCCCAATGATGAGTTGAACAGACTTACTCTACCCCATACTGCTGCTATTATGTGCTACCCTACCACAGGCCCCAAAGCAATAGGACTAGTGAAGCTTGGACTGGCACCTCCAAAACCGTGAGCCAAGATAAACCTTCACACTTTATAAGCTGATAATCTCGGGAAACTGTTAGAGTGACAGTAAACTACCACAGTGCTCAAGGTAGCAGTATTCAAACTTTAAGCTGACTCCATCTAGAAAACACCACCGTTAATTACTGACCTCATAAACATCGCATATTGCCTGTTCTGAGCTCCCATTTCTAAGGCCCAAGAGATTCCACAAGTTTATCTGTCTCACACAGTTGTTGATTCATTATTTTTCCACTTCAGCACTCCTGTTTGCCAGAGATTGTCCTAAGAACATTCACTCTGTCACAGTTGGGAATTCTGAGGATGAGGGAATTTTAGTCCTCTAAGCCAGAAGATAGCTAAGATAAAAACTCTTCCAAGAAAACAAACACTGAGCAGCATTTTGTCAGAGGAGTACTTGGGTGAGTCAGCAGCTGTCCAGATGGTCAAATCTGTTTTTTACCCAAGTCTTTAAAGAATATAGTTTCCCTTCCTCTGCTTATAAGAAGGCACTAGTAATGCTATAATTTTCACATGTTACAAATGGCATGCCTGAGAGCGGATACAAACAATTTACAAACTACCTCAAGGAAAGGACTATAGAGGAATCATTCCACCCTAAATTGTGAGATCTTCATATTTTAAAACATTAAACATTATAATATATATGAACATAAACTCCCCTAGAGGAAAAAAGCACAGCAAAGCTAACAGCAGGATGAAAATTGTATTTCTTTATTTAGTTCTCATAAGCATATTTGACAGATACTTTAAATTAATGAGGCAATGGAAAACTTCACTTTATATTACAAATAGAGCAGAGAAACACATGATTCAGGAGGAAAATAGATTTAATAGCTCTGAACATAAAATTATTGATACAAAGTTCAGAAAAATGTTTTCTTCTTCCAGTACAAAATGTAACTAACAATTTAGGCATGCTTTTGATATACTTAAATTAGCCATAAATAGAAATTTTTGGCACCACAGATTATTTTTAAAGATACATTCTTATTCCTGATCCTGGAACTAAAAACTATTTATTTACACAGAAAATAATTTGCCTATAAGTGGAATGTGAGGATTTGAACTGTGAAGGTTTTTAAAAATTGTCAATATATATTACAGTAAAATATAAAACTTAGGAATAAATTACTTTCAAATTTGTTTTGGTTAATTTCGGCTAGCCATTTTAAGAATATTTGGAATGAATATGCACAGGAGGAATATTTGGAAGTTAGAAGGTTAGTTCGACACAAATTGAAACTTCCCTCTATATAATTCCCAGTACTTAGTATATTTTGTGCAGGGGAAATTCCTTTCCATATTCCTTGCTTAAAACAAATCTGAAATTATTGGAAAGATAATTTAAAGATCGTGTTAGTAATGCAAAATGTGAAGCAGAATGATTTTTGCAAATTATGCCAAAAATTAAGCTATTTTAAATGCTTTTCCTTGCATAATATAAAATCTACAACCAATTAAGTTAAATAAAAAGAAATAAAAATGAACTAGGGTTCTGCTTCACTAATCTTGAAAGTCAGCCACTTGAACATAACCGGGTTTAGAAGTTCAACCAACACATGTATTTGATTAGGTTTTCCTGACCCAAAGATCAACATAATTAAGAAAGTATGAAACTAATTTCAATATTTCTTCCCCTGTAGCATAAGCTTGAGGGAGGGAATGAACCCCAAAGAAAGGTGAAATATAAGTATCCTGTCTGGTTTGGATAACTGGGCTAATACTTCTGCCAGAATGAGACATTACTTCTGTTGTAAGTGCCTGAAAATGTTTCAGTAAATTATTAACTGAACATCAGATAAAAGAATGTATCCTTAGTGGATAAAAGACAACAGCTGATAGTATCCCAGTTAAATAATGACCAGTGCTGAAAAACAGAATTGCAACAGCATGCAAAGCCGAAACACACTAGTGTTGACTAACTTCAATGTAAATCAACTACTTTTATCTCAGTGATTTCAAACCTTGATCTTCTAAAACTTAGGATTCCAGAAAATTTCAATAAACACTAACCCTCTGGTTGTACTTCCACCATTTCCTACTTTACAATATATATTGTGTTGTTCAACCTTGTGCTTATACTGTACAGGATGAGATCTGTGGTTCTTCATTATATTTACTTCCTCTTTTCCTAGCTTTCCTCTGTATTGCTTCACTTTACTTCTAATATTTACCGTTTTGTCTTCTCAATAGCCAAGTCGTATTTCTCAATTCCTGCCTCAAGTCATTTTTGGCTTCACTTCAGATATGAAGTGGGTTTGGTAAATCTTTTGTTGAGCCATAGGGTTTTTTTTGCTTAAATTCTCAGCCACACCTACAAAGAGGATGCCAATGTTCTCTGCCTTCAGATTTAGAAATGGCAAACATTACTCTTTTAATCATTTAATGTGACTATATTTTCATCTTCTCTGCATTTCTTCATATTCCTTTTAGAGAACCTAATCCTTGTGTTCTTCCATTCTTTTTTCTGCTGTTGTCTTAGGTCATGTACAAAATAGGTTGGTCCATGTCTCTGTCCTCACATAGTATTCAACTCAAATCGTCAGTTGTCAGCAAACTGTGTAAATAGTATGAGAAGGGCTTTTATCTTTGCCGTCAATGGAATAGTTGTCCAATTTTCCCAAACACAGGATAGCATATAAGCAACTATCAAACTTTCATTGAACTCTACATGGCAAGACTATTGGTGTAAGGCAATAAACCTACAACTTCTATATATTTAAGTTCGTCCATATACAACATTGAAGTAATGATATCTCATTGTTCATCTTTCAAGTTAACTTTGAGAATTGACAAAGAAACAATGGGTAGATAAAAATTACACAAATATAAGTTACTCTGCTTATTTTATCCTTTGATTTTTTTAGATTGTAAACACCATCATAGCAGTGTCCTTCTTCAGTTAGCTCTTTAATATTCCCAAGAAAATAGTAGGCAGAATTCAATAAGATTCTAGTCTTAGAAGTTATACACATTGAAGAAAATCACTTGAATCATTTTTTTGTTATGGAAATACGTATTTCCGTACGTTTAACTTTTGTCATAATTATAGTACCTGAGATATTGCAGATGAGTGCAAACCAAGAGAGCGAAGCAATGATGTTGTCATATTCCTCTAGCCTCATTACTCTGGAAGGACTTCCTCTGCCTTAAAGCATGCGTGCAACCCTGTGAATGTTAATGAAAATGGTGTGTGCCCAATGAGGGAAGAAGAGGGCTATGATTAAAAACCAACCCG
This sequence comes from Dinomys branickii, assembly GCA_004027595.1. Taxonomy (NCBI): domain Eukaryota; kingdom Metazoa; phylum Chordata; class Mammalia; order Rodentia; family Dinomyidae; genus Dinomys; species Dinomys branickii. Next base: position 70,400 of record PVLD010005277.1, on the reverse strand, counting down.
GATGATGCACATTTAATGAACTGGTTTTGCAGTTTCATGTGCTGCTTCTGCAAATTCCTGATGTTTTAAAAGGTAGTTTAGCAGTCTGTCCTTGAGGGTTGAGAGAAGTTCAAATGAATGAAAACATGATTGAGAAAATAGGGGTGAATAATTTCCTTGGAAAATTGTCTTGTTTTGTAGCTGTATTTTAAAAAATATGACTTTTGGGCTGGGGATATAGCTCAGCGGAATAAGCGCTTGCCTAGCAAGCACAGGGTCCTAAGTTCGATCCCCAGTACCGCAAAAAAAAAAAAAAAAAAAAAAAAAAAAAAGACTTTTATTGGGTTTTGCAGAAATGTGGGAAAGTGATTAGCAATCATCCAAGGCATCTGCCCCAAGCATTTTCTTTCTCCATGTCCCACTAATCTTTTGTTGCACTTATGTGTTCTGAGAATGGATTAAGTATCATATGTGGCTGAGGTCCTATTCAGTTATGAGATCATTTGTTTGATCCTCTACTGTCATTTTGAATCTTTTTTTTACCATGAAAATCCCACTCAATATGGTGTTTTCTAAATCATTGATAAAATAAGGCCTATATTCCTGTGTTTCTATTGTACATCATGGCAACAATCTATGACATTTTTCGAAGTTTATAAAGCACAACCATCACTGGACCATTATGGTTTGTGTTCAGATGTCCTCCCAAAGCCACATGCAGTCATGGGCAAGCTTTTAGAGTTTTTGATTCATGGGTGTGAGTGCTGCACTGCCCCGGGGCGGATAGTTTGCATATGTAAGGGAAAGATGTTTGCTCTTCCTGCTGCCCCTCCATTGTGTTCTTGTTGCTTTTGTTGTGTTCTGCCACCATGAACACTTGCCCTCTGCCGTATGCCACTCTGCTTTGGAGCCAGCCAAGTATGGACTGAAACCTCCATGAACTGTGAGCTAAATAAACCTTTCCTTCCTTAATATTGGGCATTGGGTATTATGTCTCAGCAACAAGAGAAAAGTAACTGAGATATGGACCTCTTCACAATAATTTAGCATATCATCTATCTTTTCTCATAGGCTACTCAGAATGTGGCTAGGAATGTCACTCCATATTAAAATTATTTTAAATTTCAAAAATTAGGAAAATAACTAATGTATGGGGAAGTCAACTATGAAAGTTTGTGCTTTGTACTCTACTAGAGTCATAATTAGAGGCAATGGTAGCATAGTGTTACTATCTGTTCAACTGCAATTGATGTTTGTGAAATGAATGCCATCCATGATAGGTAACTGTTGTGTCAACTTGAGTGAGCAACACCCAACTGATTGGCTTAGCATAGTTCAGGGTGTGACTTACTGAAGGTAGAAGACCTCCCTTGGGTGTGAGTGCACCAACCAACAGGCTTGTTGACTGAACGGAGTAAAATGGGGAAGAATAAAAACGCCTCGCCCTGTTCCTTGGGAGGAGCTCCAGTCTTCATAGTTGCCTTAGACCTCTGCCTCTTGGTTTTCAGCCCAGACTCTCCAAACTAGCGACACAGACTCTTCGGCCTTTTAGCGTGCGCTCATTGGTCATCCTGCACAGACCTTTCAGCTGCCTCGCCTGGGCTTGTACAGCGAGCTCCAGGCCTTTCACCTTTGGCTGGGTCCTTCCGATCTCCAGTATGCGGGTGACCCTCTGTACTTACCACGCCTGACTCTGCAGGTGGCTCTTGTTAAATCTGCCTTTTAAATCCATACCTTTTATTAAGAAATCGGAATCTTATATTAAATCTGCTTCTCCAGTGAGCACTGACTATCATGCTTTATCAAAAACTGAATTAGAGAAGATTGCCACTGGCTTCAGTGAGGTGATCATTTTTTCCAACATTCTTTGTGAAAGAATGATCTTAGGCCAGTGCCATCAGAATGATGTAGGTGCTTTAAGAAGATGTGTTTCCTGATTGCCAGTTCAAATTTCCATTAAGCAGACAGGAGGTCTATTTAAATATTTTTATGATTACTGTTAGTGAAACCTGAAACTGTTAAGTATCCTTAAAAAGAAATATTCATGAAAAATATGACCAATTATTAGAAAACAAAATTTATCAATTTGTACTTATGTATTACTAGAATTTTGATTATGTTCCAATTATGTATGTATTCCAATTAATTGCAGAATTTGGTTCCATGCTTTTGCCTTATTGCTTATCGCATATATTGTGCATATGAAATATTTATAAGTCACCTGACAATTTTTCCAATTGAAATATTACGAGGAAATAAATTATTTAGTTAAAACCATTTTCAAAGTGATTAGTTTCCCATGTGAAGTAAATTCCATAACTATAGTTTACTATTGGCTCCTGAATATACCTTATACTTTGATTTATTTTTAATACAGAATTTCACTCTATCATTATTATAGCCTTGAAATCACTATGTAGCCCAGGCTGGCCTCGAAATTTCTGTGACCCACCCCCACCTCAGCCTCCCTGAGTGCTGCTGTTATTACAGGCATATGCTACCCTGCAAGGCTCCTTATGCATTAATTTTGTTGTATCATATTCATTATTTTTCTATCATGATATGTCCTTCCAAACTTGGATCCTTGCTCTCCCATTTTTACAGAGAATGGGTAGTCTTTTTTATTTTTCTTCCTGGTGTTAAGTCCTCAAATGTGTCCTTTATCTGTATCAATGGCCATCATGTCTTTGGCTTTAAGGGATTGTTTTTAGCAATTAAAATTTTATTTTGCACTCAGAGATTCACTCCAAATTCTTGGTTCCTCATTTCAGTGAGAGGCATTCAAGTGTTATAGTATGCTTAATAGTAAAAAATTAAATAATTTTCATCCTTATTACTTCAGATTATAAATATTTTGCTTTCACTTACTTTCAGTCTTCACAATAAGAACAGAGAGGGAAAGAAAGATTTGGAGAAAAAAGGAAGAAGAATGTAAAGAATGTGTTTTATTTTTCCTGTAAACTTTGCTTGTCAGCCTCTATGGTGTTCAGTTAATCTGACCAGCTTTTGGGGAAGGATGGAAATGAAGCACTTCCTCATTCCATGCAGTCACTGGGTGATTGCTTAGTCTACTCAGTCCACATTGTGAACTCTATCAGTTCATTTCCAATCAACTACCTGTAACTCATGAGCGATCCATTGGATTTTACCTAAACCTACTTTTGTGTTTCTACTGGAAAACAATAGGATGCGCTTGCCTAATATAAATTTTTTACAAGAGAGAAAGAAATTTTAATTTGAAAACTAGTCTCCTTACCAGAGTTTTCACTGTGTTCATTTCTAGGAGTTATTAAGATGATGCAAGTATCAACATAACATTGATACGGTAGGTTGTCATTTGATTTCACATTTAATTCCTATTTTCTACTGCCTTTTGAAAATATTTGAACCATTTAGGATCTAGTTTATGACGCACTTTTCTGTGACTGCTACATGTTGAAACCCATAATAATAGGTGAGGATTTGAAATTACTTTATGCTAATACTTTAACTTGTGGAAGTGTGCTTCCTCTTACTTTCCTTTTAAAACTTAGAGCCTTATAGAGATACATAAATTTTATCTACTCATTCTTAGTAAAGGAAAATGAAGTTACCATTGTAGAGGGGAGCTTTTAATAAACAAAAGGATTAAGGGAATAGCAGTCTATCGTGCATCAGGATTTTAGCTATTTCACTTTTTCATCTAGAAGTTTTTGTGTTGGTGTTTTGTAAGTTGTTTACTTCACAGTACAGATGTTTTTATAGATCAGCACCTGCATATTTATGCTTGATTTAATCTATATTTACATGACAGCCATCACTCTGAAATCAAAGCTTTTTGAATGACAAATTGGGATAAACTTAATTAGCCACATCAAGGACGTTTGAGAGCAAGAGTGCTCTAGAAACACTTCATCACATAGACTAAAAGAAGTATTTGGGCCCCATCTGCAATGCCTGCTGCATCTTAAGTGACAGTTACCAGTTATGAAGAAAAAGCAATAGCCATGTGCCAGTTATTCAAAGAAACAGGAGAAAGTAGAATTGTGTCCTTCATGCTTTTGTGAACCAAACAGGAATTCTAAGCCCACTAGACACACGTCACCTGAGGCACTGTCATCTGCAGGGGTTACTGCCAATTACAGATGGCATCCAGCAGTAGTAGAGAAAATTCTATGGGTGCTGATGGATTAAGAGTAGTAAGTTCCTAGAGATAGGGGAAGACCATTTGAGGGTGTAAGTTCCTTGATTGTAGATGATACATCAATTTACTACTATGTGGCAAGCATCTACCATACAGGTTGGATCAATTATCTGGAAGGAAGTTTGGGGTAGCACATGTAGAAAAATCCTGGGTTATGCAGAAAATGAAAAAAATTGACCAGTTTTGAGTGGAAAGTATATTCTAGAATGATTAACTTGGAGGTAGGAGCAGAGCCATGGCATAAACCAATGATAAAAGCTTAACATCAGTAACTATAAGGGACTTGATGCAGAAGAACTGGGCATTTTTTCAGTGATGCGTTCATCTGTTGTATAGGAATAAACACCTTACTTTTTGTTTAATGAACCACACTGCAGCCAAGATGAAGTAGAAGTTAGTTTGAAGAAAATTGATGGTTATGAAAATAAGTTTTGATTTTTTCAGGTAAAATTTGTTTCTTCCTGAACAAAAATGAGTCCAAACATTATAAACACATAGTCACATACCACATGAACCAGTTTTTTTAATCAGCAACTTCAGTTTTGTTACTGATTTTATATGCAATACACACATATGATATACATATAGATTTTATTCTCTTGAATTGCTTTATCAGTTTATTAATTCTCCCAGTCGTTAATTCTATTACTTTGGTGCTTGCTTCATGCTTGGGCAAGAGTCATGATCTTGCCATTTAGAATTTACTTTAGCAGGTAGATCGGTGGTCTGAGGTAGAAACTTGAGTGTAGGGACCATTGAGACTGCTTCATGAATTGTTGCCTTCTCTACTCAGGGTAAATAGGTCCTAGATTTGACCAATCATATGTTGGAAGAGAGTTGAAAAACTTGAAATATTTTGAAGGTGAAAAGAGGACAGGATTTTTTTTGTATATTTACAGAAGAGCTAAAAGAAACGAAAGGAGATTGAGAGGTAAATTTGTTATTCTTAAACTATTTGAGGGAAAGGAACGCTTTGGTCTCTGGTTTCTTTCTAGGATGTAACTTAATACACACAATAGCCTCGCTGACCTGCTGCTTTGCCTCCTGTGGCTTCAGTTGTCCAGTCCACTGTGGTCCCAAAATCTTACTGGAGAAATTCCAAAAATAAACATTCCATAAGTTATAAATTATGCACTGTTTTGAGTGGTGTGATGAAACTCCATCAGGCCTACCCCACTGTGCCTGAGGCGGGAAAAATCTCTTCATCCAGGGATCCATGCTGCATAAACTACCTGCGTCTTAGTCATAGGTTATAAGATTGACTGCAGCAGTAGTGCAGTGACATGCTCAATTGAGCTTCAGTTTATTTAATAGCAACGCCAAAGGATAAGTATCAGAATTATTGGGAATTCTGATATTCCAAATAAAGTCCACAGAGTGTAATGAAAAGGAGAACGTTCCTGACTTACGGGGCTATAACTCATTGCCAGTGTGCTTGCCCAACATGTGAAATAAGGAAACACAAAAAATTATATGCTGCGATTGAGACTGCAAAGACCTGCAATAAAAACAAAAGTTCTGTCAGTGAAATCATAAAGAAGGAAAAATAAATTCATGGTAGCTTTGTGGTCACACCCCAAATTGCAAAAGTTATGGCCACACTTTATCTCACCATGTGGGCAGTGAATAATCTCACATTATCACAAGAAAGGCAAGCACAGTGAAATATTTTCAGAGAAAGAGAGAGAGAAAGAAAAAGAGGAAGAGCGAGAACACATTCCTATAATCCATTACAGTATATTGTCATAATTGATCTATTGTATCACTAGGTATTGTTAATTTCTTTTTGTGCCTGACTTATGTATTAAGCTTTCTCCTAGGTACTCAATGACAAGAAACATAGCCAGTGCACATAGGATTTGGTACTATTTTGGCTTCAGTATTCGATGGGGAGAGTCTTGGAACATTGGTGGTTTATGATTGTGTTAACCTGAGTTAGAGAAGTGTAAGTAATTGGCTCAGCTACTCCACACCCTAAGGTGTGGAAAATCCACCCCAGGGCAGCTGTCACCTGGATGATATAAAGGGGAAATGAAGAGGGACGGGTCTGCTTCTGCTCCTTTGGAGGAGCTCCAGTCTGCGCCTTCAGCTTGGATATTGTCTCCTGGCTTCCAGCACACATCCCTCAGCCTCTGGTATAGACTCTCCAGCCTTCCGTTGCAGACCCATTAGCCCCCTGACACGTACCTGAATGAACATTGCAATGAGCTCCCAACCTTGGACTCAAAACCTTTGGTCTCTAGTGTGTAGACACCCCCTGTACTATTCCTCATCCAACTCTGTGGGTGACCATTGTAAGCCAATCTTGTAGTTTCTTCTACATTTGTATATCTTGTGTCACATATTTTTCTCTAGTAAACACTGACTGATACATCATATAGCCCTCATTGGTGAGGGGGGTTGCTACACTTTTATGAAATGATCCCTGGAAAGCTGTGTAACTTATGTAAATTTCTGTAGTCTCCCTTCTCTGGGGACACTTCTTGCTTCATGTAGTTTGTAGGAGAGATCTGGCCCATATTTTAACAGTTACTTGGATAGTTTACAAATTGGGAGATAGCTATTCATAACCAAACCTGGACAAAATAAAACAGAAAAACCCGGATGTGTACTTTCTGTCAATAAATAAAACTTTAAGTATAGAAATTCACTTAAATACATTATTGTGAAAGAATATAAGCAACTCAAAAGTTCAATAAAAAGTGATATAAATTATTTAATTCAGTGAATATATATTCAAAGGTATGCTTTTGAAATTGGTAGTGAGGGTTTGCAAAGGAGTAGATTTAATACAGGACACATAAATTTATAGGACTATCTTACAATATTTTTCCTAAAAGTCAGATGCAGAAGAGTGCAAGAGACTTGTCCATGCAGTAGAGACCTGAAGAATCCAGCCAAGGGCCTGGACCCCAGGATAATGTCTCCCACAAGTCTATATGGAGGATCTGCACTAGAAAGGCCCAAAGGCCAGTGGTGGAAGCAGAAAGTCTGCACAGCAAGGTGAAAGATTTGTGCCAGGAGGCTGAGGAATCTGTACTGGAGCCAGAAAGCCATGCTTAAGGTAAGGATCACAGGTCCCTAGAAGAGAATCACAGCCATCCTCAGCAACAACGAGGATCCCAGCTCCTCTGATTTTGCAGTCGAGATAGTACATGAAAACCAACCACAGCAAAGCTTCTCCTGGGCAATCAGCAGCATGCATTTCTCCTGCAGTTCTCCTTTTATGCCGCTGGCAGCGATCCTCAGGTGCGCCTTCCACACCCAAAACCTCACTGGTGTGGTTCAGCTGGATGCTCCCGCTCAAGCTGACCATCAGTTAGTTCACTTCAACAATCATTTATAGTTTAATTTACACAGTAGTTTATTAAATTGCAAGTTAAATTTGACATCAACTGGAAGAAATGAACAATAGGTCTGCTGGTTGTAATTCTTTATGTGGACTCAGGAATCCATAATGTATTTAATAAATTTCTTCCAGATGATTCTTCTCAGCAGCCAAGTATTAGTATCACAACTGAAATTCAATGAATTCTCATTCACAATAATTTATTTAACAATCTGTTGTCTTTCTGAGTGCTGGAGCATTATTCCAGAGGGAAGAGCAACTTAGATGCTTTTATAATAAGAAAACTTTTCAGAAAATTTTGAATTCTCAAACAACTGAGTCACGAGAGCATAAGACACTACCATGTATACGCATTCTAGTGCTTAAATTCTAATGATTCTGTGTAAATGAGGGAATAACTTTACATTTTATTAACCTTCACCCAAAGGAATAATTTGTATACATGACAACATAGTTTCTTTAAATTCTCCCTAAAGTGTAACAATTTTAGCAAACATGTAAATATCACTGCCCATTTGCCAAGGAACTAATCTCAGCATTTCATATGCAGCAAAATATTTAATCTCATCATAGTATCACAGGTCAGAAGATTACAGGGCAGTAGAACTCTCTTTAACAGCCCCTCACCCACCCTCTGCTGCAGACCCTCTCACAGAAAAGAATACCGGTCAAAGTTGTGTAATTTCCTTCAACATTCCCTGTGTTTTGAGTGAAAAACTTCACCCCGTTTCTGCTTCTCTGCTCCCAGCTCTCTCCTTTCTTACTAGTGGCTGCGTGCTCTCCGTCGGTGGGTTGTAGGCAGTGCACTTCCCCCACATTTTGTCACCCAGGTTTTGCAGCTGATCTGTGATCTGTGGTCAAGTACTTTGTGTAGTATGTTGCAGAAGAGGCAAATGAGACACACCCCTCTGAAAGGTTCATAGCTAACTGTGTATCATGTCTAACATATATGTGAGATTCACAAGTGATACTGATAAGTTTTTGATCCATTTTCTTCAAATCTAGGACCATGAGCCCTTCCGAGCTGGCAATAAAAGTAGTGCATAAATCTGTCCCTTTTCCAGATTAATCCAATTTGCAAAAATGTAAGTAATTTGTAGGGCTCTGTTTATTAGTTTAGATGAAAGTTTTATGGGTGTTCATTATCTCCTTGTATTTTATAACCAACACGTGTATCACCCATAATATAAAATTATATGTATCATATGTTTGCCTTATGAAATATATATGATACATATAAAATAAAATAAGTAAAGAGAAAAGAAAGCTATAACAAAAACAGTACAAAATGTCTATTTTAAATTTCTGGATAAAATGAAAAATAAATTTATTTATTTTTTTATTTTTAGAAAAATAAAAAGCACAAAAACATATTAACAGACACAAATTAGCATAAAAAATAGTACAATCAAAACTGAAAAGTAAATTTAGATGATAACATTAGTATATACTCAAAAACATGTCAGTTCTAAGCTATGCCTTGTTTTTTCTCCATTCCACTGGATCACTGTGGTTAGAATACTAGTTTGTCATTACACCTTAGAGTTTTGTCGTAGTAAAATTTGTTGCACCAGGTCATTAACAGTTAAATAGATTTCAATGCTGCTTAATGCATTATGCAAGATACATAATAAAACGTAGATTTAAACAAAAATACAAGGACATTCTTTTGCATAATTGGTCCAGAACTGGGCAGAGCCAGGGAAGGCAGAAGGCTCTGACTTTCATCTCTAGGTCCAGGTTAGCGCCTTAACTATTTATTCCTTCCCCTCTGACTTCAGGAAGGAGAAAAGGAAGGAGGGTGAACAGCTTCCTTCCACAGAGGTGATCCAGAGGCAGGCAGTTCACTTCCCCTCCAGTTCCATCAGTCACCTGACTGCAGCCTGATGCAAGGGAGCCTGGGATTTGCATCTGGATTAGGCAGTGCAGGCAAGGGGTGCTCATAAAGTCCAGTGATTCTATGATTACAATGAGGATGAAAAAACGGATATTGCAAGAGAAGCAGCAGTCTTTGCCCTAGTGTATTAAAGTCTCAATACCCTACAGTGTGTTGTATATATCTTGGCAATAGGGTGGGACTGAAGTGAGGGTGGATTTGACATGCAGAATTTCTCAAATCTGATATAACTTCCTTATCCATACTGGTTAGGGGTCCATGTGTGAATGAACTAGGCTTGGACACCAACCTCACATGAAATGTGAATTGAACATGACTGGTATGTTGGACCTTTCACCAGCTCATGCTCACACAGGTACATTTCCTAACAAAAGCCTTTACCCTTAGTGGAAACGTGGAAGAGGGTCACATATTCCTTTACCTTTAAGGTCAAATCTGGACCTGCCCCATTTCTTTTTTTTTAAATTCGTGCATATTGCTCATGCAGAGCAGTGTTTCATTTTGACATATGTGTATACACACATAGCGCACTTAGATGGGTTTTAACCTCCCTGCCCTTTTCCAGTTTGTCAATTTCTCTTCCTCGTCCTCTTATTTTCCAACATTCTCCTTTCTATTTTCATTTTATCTCTTTAACTATTTTTTAGATCCCACATGTAAGAGAAGATATGTGATATTTAACTTTTGGAGTCAGGCTTCTTTTGCTTAACATCAAAATCTAAGAGCTCATCAATTTTCCTGCAAATAATGCAATTTCACCCTCCTTTATGGCTGGATAACCTTCCACTGTGTTTATGTACCACGTATTATTTCATATTTGTGAAGCACTATCTATAAGGGAGAATGAGTTTATCCCCATTCTTCCAACCCCACACCTATGGACAGATAAAATCAAAACCTGAAATATCAATGTTTAAAAACAGAAAAAAAATAACAAATTAAGAAACAATGGTACCTGGAAAAATACCCAGAAGGAGAATAGCTGGGTTAAGTGTGTCTTCCAATCCCAGTTTTGTGAGGAATCTCCACACTTATTTCCACAATGTTTGGACCAGTCTACGCTCCCACCAGCAGTGGAGAAGAGTTCTTTTTTCCTATTTCCCCTCTCACATTTGTTATTGGTTGATTTCTTGATGATAGCTGTTCTTTCTGGAGTGAGATGGAATCTCAGTATTGTTTTAATTTGTATCTCTTTAATGACCAATGATGTTGAACATTTTTATATATTTATTTGTCATTTGTATTTCTTAATCTGAGAAGTGTGTGTTCACCTCAAATGTCCATTTCTGGATTGGGTCTTTGAATTTTGGGGGCCACATTTTTAAAATTTTTTATATGTTCTAAATAGAAGTTCTTTGTCTAGGGGACAGTTGAGTAAAATTTTTTCCCAATTCATGGGTTTTCTTTTTACAGAGATATATGTATACCCATGTTTATAGTTAAATCTTAGAAACAACCCAAATACCTATCAGTGGAGGAGTGGATAAAAAAGATGTGGTATTTTTATACAATGGAGTATTACTCAACTGTGAAAAAGATAAACTTGAGGATTTTGTAGGTAAATGGATGCAACTAGAGACTATACTCATAAGTGAAATGAATCAGACCTGCATGTGTATGCATCACATTGTCTCTGTAGTATAAGAACCTGAAAGAATAAATTAAACCCAAAAGGTACAATAGATATTGTGAAAGGGAAAGAAATTGCTTAAAGGGAAGGAACAACTGGGGTGAGGGACAGGAGAAAAAAAGAAAGAAGGGAAATAAGTACACATGTATATACAAGGATAGCTGCTACTGTCTATTTGTTTATTGAAAGGAACAGTTAATGCGTAAATTTTTGACCAATTTTGCATGTTTATATCTGTTAATATGAACATTAACATCTGTTAATTTGAAGACATTATGCAATATAACAACCATTGTTGAGTTCCTACCATCTTGTTTAGGGAAGCTCTATATCATTTCTAATGCTTTTTAAAATTACTTTTTATTCTCTTGAATGGTTTGACCAATCTTGCATTCAAACATCTGGTAAACTGAGCAACTTTGTCGTGGATAACAATATGTAATATAACAACCAACGTTAATCCCTGTCATCTCATTTTGAAATTCTGCATCGTCTTTATTGTTGTTGTGTTGTTTGGTTTTGTGTTTGTTGTTGTTCTCTTGGTTTTTTTCTCTTTAAAATAAAAAAACAAAATAAAATAAAATTTAGAAAAGAATCAGTGGTACCAATTGCCCCATTTTCCACAAACTCATACTGCCCAAACTTAGCTCCAGGACAGCCTGTGGTTAGCAGGGTTTCCACTGAAGAGAATCTGGTGAAAAAAGGTAATAATGGCTCACCTAAGATGGTGGTAGGTTGGGTTGGTTTTATGCTAAATGCTCCTGCACAAAGAACGGAATTAGGTTTTAAGGCATCACCTTGATGGAAGAGACGTGTTGCAGTTCAGTGGAGCCTCAGACTATGATTCTATCTCAGACCCCTTTTTGAAACACATTTCAGATTCTTTGACTGAAATTAGGAGCTATTCTTCACTGGTACTAAGAAAGCAGTAGTTTGATTCTCAATGGTCATCATCCTCATAGGTAATACCCAGGTGCATGCCTGTACATATAGTGCTCTCAATGGTTTCTCTTTACTTCAAGATAAATTAACAAAGAAAAGGAAATACTTTAGAGATCAGCTGTTGTCAGTACCTGGTCACCACTTTGACTATGCTGTCAAATTCACACATTGTATAATCAATGTAATGATTATTTTCCTTTCACAGAGGCCAAGATAATTCAAAACATTGCTTAAAGAAATGTCTTATACTAAGATGTAGGAGATAGCAGAGCTTTGCATTACAAACAGTGATAAAAAGGTTGCCACACACTATCTCATACCAGTGTCTTCTGAGAGATGCTTTTGGAGGTAGGTTTTTATAAAATGATTGAGCAGCTAAAGAATAACAAAAAAGAAAAAAGTTTAATGAGAAACAAATAATAAGAGACTGTGGGCTTTGGAGGGTAATGTTGTCATTGTAGGGAGTGGATTGAATTGTTTAAATTCTCAGAAGTGTTGAAGATATAGTCCTGTATCCTCCTGTATGTCTTCTTTAAGAAAGAACCTATGTAAAACTTCTATTATGTAATGCTATTTATTTATTCCTATATTCACAGTGAATTGCTTTAGACTTACCCCATCAGACCTGCAATTTTCTTATGTATGTTTCATTATTATAATAAAATGTTCTCTTTTTCAGCTCATGAGCAAAAGTTAGCTAACAAAATATTTGAAACATTACTTTGATTTAAAGTTAGAAGGGGAACTACCTGCATCCAAAGTTAGTTGTCAGAGTTCCACAGGATAGATTTCAGAAACCACATATATTCCTCCAGCTTATGAGAATGTACAAGTTGTTTTGCTTGGATGAAGAAAAGGTGTAGAATCATATTTGAGAAGAAAATGAAGAGATTCTAGCATGGTTACAGTTTTTTATTTGTGTTAACTTAGTATTGAACACCCTAAAGTATGATATCAAAGGATTTTCTTGACATTTTGTGTTAAATGTTTATTAAGGTTCTCTGAATCATTAAACTTTCTCTTCTTCATGTTTGCCATGACAATTAGGAAGCTAGGAGTACTATCAAAGGGGAACTTTAGAAGGCTAGTCAGAGATACAGAAATTCTGGGTGAGAATACACCAGCTCTAGGATGTCACTACTCTTCTTTATTTCATTAATTTAATGTATGCTTTTCCACAGTTCAGAACATTTGTAAAGATTTTGGTAGACTTGGTACCTAATAACATCCATTCTAAGTAAAAAATCAGACAAGATTATAGTTGCTTAACACATCATCAAGCATAATTTTCTTTTTATGAATTTTATCCAATTTTAAAAGATTTCTCTGAAGTACATTATCTTTATCTCTTTTGTCTCTAAAACTGACCCAATTCTTTCTTGAGAATCAATTCCATGCTTATTTGTTCTCAAATCAATACTACATTGAATAAAATCTAGATTCTTATTACCTTTCTCACAATTAACCACTTTCATAATCTGTAGTTGGTAAAATGTCTTTCTGAATGACTTGCATATTTTCCCAATACATTTTGCATGTTTAAAACAGTGTTTTAGAGAGCTTTAAATTAGTGATGTCACTGTTAATATTGCATTGCCTTCTTAATAGTGCAATCTTGAAAATTAAAACTGTGTTTTCCACAGTGATACTGACAGAACAGAATACTGTGGTAAAGCATCATGGGACATTCTGGCACGTGCCATTAACCATACTACTGGGATTAAACACCTCATTTATTGAAACACGTTATGACATTCCACTAGCATCAGATGGCTTGTAAATAAAACTATAAAACTCCCCTGGACATAGCATTATGTTCTTTGTCTCGTTACGTTCTTGTATCATTGGCCATGCAATAGCAGTGCTCTCGCCTTTGTGCTTGAAGTCCTCAAGGACGTAAAATGTGTTGGGAATATCATGTTCCGAGATAGACAGGGACTGGGTGTGCTCCAGTCCTCCTAGAAATGGGATCTTTTTCTGGGGTTTTGCCCAGTGACTACATTGCCCTATGGTATAAAACCAAGAGCAGGTTGCCTTCTGGATCCGTCATCCGTGGCGCAGGTGGGCAGGTGCCATAGAGAATTGGGCAGTTTTCCTGAGCCTTGAGAGACTAACCTGCAAGGGATCCTGGGGTTCCGTTATCCCTCACTGCCTGCTCTGTAAATAATAGGGTGAGTGTTCTGTCTCCCGAGACTCAGACAAGCTGGCAATCAGGGCACAGTGAGCCTGCTTCATATTTTTTTAGCATGCTTTGCTGAAATAGTTTTGATAATAAGTTAATTTTTAAACATGGCATTAATTTGTAGTTAGAAAACAAGAAAGCTTGGAGAAGATATTCTATGCTTGTATCCTAGTTATATTATAATATTTCTTCTTAAATATGATAAGCTACCCTAGCATATGAATAAGTATGTTTGGATAAAAACCATTTGATAAACTTAGCAACATTTATATGCAAACTAATCTTCCTTGCATCAAAACTAATTAGCAATTTTAAAAGTGTAGCAACCACCATCTTATCTTGTATAAGAGGTCCACATTAAGATGGCAGCTCTAAATCAATACTCCAAATTATATTTTAGAAACGGGAGAGCTTAAAAAGGAATTTTATTGCCTTATCACTTAGTTGGTAAAATTCTTTTATGTTTTTCTTTATTACCTGTAGAATTCACTTGAGTTCTTGGTACAAGGTGGCATTTTCATTTCTATGGTATAATGGCTTACAATTTAACTACTCACAATATTTCAAAATACACCTAAGTAGTTGGGCATGTATTTTTATTGTAATCATACTTATAAAATTAAGGGCACATTGAAAGCCATGCAGAATCTGATAGACACCAATTCATCCTTTCTTCTGGAATGACTGTCTTTGACATTTAGCATTATATCAACTCTGAATTTTCTTTCTAATAACATGTGTTTTTCCCCATCATCAGTTCTCCATCTATGAACTAGAGATTTATGATAAATTATTCTTCATAAAGCAAGATATCAATTTAGAATCCCTTCTGTTGCTGAACAAATCAGAAATGAACAGCCATGAAAATATAAGCACATGAAAGTGAACTATCCTTTATATCTGCTTGTGTGTATTTTTGAGACAAATTGCTGAGTGACATCACTCACTAGTTCCATCTTTTGGGACAGATTCATAGCACACTTAGTGGAAGGGTCTCAGAGTCTTCTCCAGTGTTTTGCTGAGCCAAGGGAGCAATTGAATTATAGATTAGAAGAACTAACATGCTTCACTTGGCAAAGGCTGTCTGACTATTTACAGATTTGCCAATGTCTCCTTCCCCCAGTAAAGCATTTCATTCAGAGAGCAGTAGTAAAGCATTCATTGTTTTTTTAATAAACAGATTACTTTAAGTTCCTGTCTTATTTCTCCAGAAAATAAAAAAATCCACCACAAACACACACACACACACACAAAGCTAGCTGTGCCTTGATTAATTGCTTAGTAGAGAAAGGAAACACTTTCCCTTTGTTATGCATCTCATGTACTCTTTCAGAACTGGGCTTGAAAAAATAAGAGCAACAGAAAGTGATGAAATATTAAAAGAGAAACTATATAAAGGATTTTAAATAGGAATGACTAAGCTCAACTAAGTGTACTGTGATGCATAAGCTTGCCAACACAATTTGTTGAGGATAATATATTCCATAAGCTTTATTACTGACATGTGACCAGAAACTACAGAGATTTACAGAGGCAAGCCATGCAACTAGGAAAGAAAACCAAAGAGTTTACAGTCAATGCAGTGTTGTATCCAAGAACAAGGCAATGGCTGGGGACTGCATGTTCTGCAGGACACTGTATATGTTAATTTTTCTGCCTATCCCTTACTACCTAGCCTTGAACAAGTGACATTACTTCCCTATGTTTCTTTCTCCCTTTGAATTATATAACAGACCTATGACTTGCGTTTAGCATGAAATGAGAGTGAAGTTATCCACGTAAAATCCCCAGCACAACGTCAGGCACATATTATCTTCTCTGGAAACAGTAGTTCTGATTGTCCTCTTGAGCACTCGACTTTGGCTCTGGAATTTTCGAATAGCACAATGGAGAGGTATTCATTTAGTAAAAATGTATGCCGTGCCTTCAACAATAAGACTATTATTGAAAGATGGTAAACTAAAACTAAAATACATGACAGGAATATATCCCCCCCACCCCCAATGTTATGTGCTGGTTAGCACTGCACAGGAGAGACAAATTCAACCCTGTAAATCAGTCAGCCATTTTATTAAGGGCACGCCCCTTTCTACAAAGGAGTCTCATAAACACAGACTCATCACATCCATTCATCTGCACTGCTATGCAGTCTGTGATCTCATATCCGCTGCATAAACAAGTGCTAAGAACCGAGACTACAAAGATGAAATCACACATCTCTGACTTCGAGAAACTAGAGCTTCTCGTGTGAAAACATATGTAAAGATAAATTATTGGCATTACATGCACTACATTGGAGGAATCAGCCCAAGGCAGGATTTTAATCTGACAATTGGATTAGGCTCAGCAGGCATCAGGGAAGGCACAGCTAAGGTGGGATCCTGGGGCACAAAGCAAGAGGTGGGCAGGGTGTGGGAATGGAGAGCAACAGAGTGGAGAACCAAAGCTCATCAGGTTGAACGAGGCTTCTAGGTCAGGCTGAGGAATTCAAACAGATGAAAACTGCAGTAAGCACAGGGTTAAGTGAGGGAATGGCTGTGCAGTAGCAAGGACAATACGAGTGCGGAGGCGGGCGATAATACTGCTGATAAAGAAATGATCGTAGTTTCCCAGGTGAGTGGTAAACATGGCAGAAATGCTGACCAGCGATAAAAACATAAACAAGAAGCTGTGAATGTCAGTTGATAGCAGAATGTTTGGTAGAGGAAGCCAAAGAAATATATTTCCCTGGACGTAGGGTATTACTTGTGATGGTCACATCTTAAAACCAAAGTCGATATATTCTAGTATTTAACAGTAAGGCCAATATAGATATTTAGAATTTGACTTATTTTTAAACTAGCCTATAACTTAATGGATTCGTCTTAGAAAAAAGTGGCTTTTTAATCATGTTTCTTGAAACCCATATGTGAATAATGTCTTGTTGTAGAATATGGATTTTTTTACTTGACTCTTAGCTTTGTTAGAATGTACCTAAAATGGTAAACCAGGTGGTTTTATGGCAGCCTATTTTCCCCAATATTTTAGTAAGAGTTGACTCATGATCTACTTGGTTTTATAAGTGTTTTACTCATAAATATATACGAAGATAATTCTCAAAGTTTCTATTTATGGCATTCATGAAAAATTTTCAATTTCTCAGAAACTTTTCAACTAGGACTGCTGTCTGGGGGGACTTTGGAGCTGCAAAGAGAAGCTTTGAACTTGTAAAAGCAGTTCTTGATATAGTACATTATTAGGCACCTAACAATATGTTGGTGTGTCCTTGTTTCAGCAGCTGTGAACTGGCTGTACTATAATCAGGCTTTTCAAACTTGGCATTTATTTCATTATGCTGCTGAGCATATAATTCCCCACCTGTGAAATGGGGTGCTCTTCCTGTTTCATTAACTTGTGAAAGAAAGCCCAGGGTAGGTAAATTATTACAGGGTCATTTTTGCCTCTTAACTTCCTCTGGGCCCATATGACATCACATAATAAACTCTTGGTAGGATGCCAGTTTTGTAGGCTATTGGTTTCCAGTTATTACAGGACTTGTACTTGAATTGGCTTTTTAAATTAGTAATATTATTTATGTCATAAAAACTAGTCAATCAAATAGCCTAACACCACCATCCAGAGCTCCCAAAATCATTTGTCTATTGATTGTTGAAATTTAGATAGCCATGGTGGCTCTTGGCAGAAGAGCAGATAAGAAGCAACAGTGGGATGAGATGGACCACAACAGATGTTTGTGGGTGTAGGTGGTCCAGTTGGTCTCCTTAGTGGGTAAGCATGGGATTCCGGGACTTCAAACCTCTGCACGGACAGTCCATTAGGGAGGAGCCAAAATGTGAGATGAACTAAGAGATACTGGGAGGGAGACAAGTTCCAAAGATGATAATTACTGCAAGCCAGTTAATCAAGCTGTGAGGCATCTGCAAGATCTGTCCTAAGGTAGCTGATTCCAGAGCCCTGACTTGTGTTTGGGAGAATCCCACAGTGCTCGGGTGGCAGCAATGGCATGTACTGCACTGAACACTACAATCTTGCATACCACATTGCCCTTGGGTACCGCTACCCAGACACTCTGGGCTTGAGGGGTCAGAGCAGCCTTATGTTTCCTGTAGTTCTAAATGATTAGAAGTCGCGCTCTCTTCCTGAAGAGAATGTGTCTCTTTCAGTCTGTGGATCTTTCATAAAATTTGTCATCATCAGGACTCAGCCTCAATTTTCCTCTTCTCTGTGAGATCTTTGCAGAAACACTCCTGCCTTCTGAAAATAATTTATCCTCTGAAATCTGATAATGTGTGAATTATGAGCTAATCAACTACCCTGTGTTTTCCTAGGTGTCAGTCTCACCTCCCCAAGGAGATCATCAGTGCATGGAAGCAGGAGTCATGGACTGTATTTTTCAGGCCTCACATCATTTGAAAGAAAACCACCTGTCACTGAGATATGTAGTCATCGACTTACTGAACTTGACACCTAAAATTGGATGAATCTAGGATGGCTGCTATATAGTTATATATCTTTAGACTTTTGCAGCCATACTCTTTCCTCATGGCACTGTGAGGTGCCATTTCATGCTTTAAATACTTAGATCTGTCTGAGAGTTCTTAATCAGTTATTTTTAAGAAGAAATACCAGGCTTCTCTTCTGCATTTTCCTATTTCATATATTGGTGATTGACCATGAAGCATCACTAAAAAGGTAGAAAAAGCTTTCCTGTTACACTCAGTGGTTTGCTGGGATTGAAATGTAATGCAAACACAGTGATAGATTCAAAGCCCAACACCTGGAGCCCTTGGCCAATTATATTCTCTGTAGTCTAGATACAAGAGCCATATTCTCAGAGCAACCATGCAGGTGGTACAAGAAGCCTCACAAGTGAAGTGCTGTGTGGACACCAAAACACAGCTTAGAGTAATGCTATAGGTATTTATTTCTCTGGACAAAGTGTTGACCAGGGCTGCTGTATACACAGTCAATAGTGAAAGCAGTAAGCTTATTAAGAGTTATAAGATGTAATTGTAAACTATGGTGAATATTAAAAATTGTTTAAATGTACTATAGTAAAAGCCATGGCTGAGATATTCTTAATAGTTCCTCAGAATGTTGCCTGCACTTTGATGACACCTATTTCATTGTTTTTGTGACTTTCTGAAGCAGTTCTTGAAGTCCTCTTCCACTAAGCGCCTTTAGCTGTGCTACCATGGCTGTTTCAATGTCCTACATTCATTCAAAATGTTGAGTTTTCAACATTGAGCAAAAGCCGGAAGTCACGCAGTGTCAGATCTGGTGAATAAGGTAGATGAGAACACACCATGGTTTCATCTGCAGAAATTTTTGTGCCACAAGACGTGTGACACAGAGCTCTGTCATGAGGGGGAATGAAATCATTTCCTATTGCTTACATTGTTTTCCACACCCATCATTTCATAAGTGCTCTCAAAAGAACTTACAATATTCAGAGTTTGCTATAATGTTCCTAGGTACAAATTCATGCCATACAATTCAATCAAGTTAAAAATCACAGTCACCATCCCCTTCACGCTGGCTTTCAATTGTCACTATAATTTTGAAATGAGAACTGGGGGATTTCCATTAATAATTCTGAATCTTGGTGTCAGGACCACCTTATTTTAAATAAAGTCACTGTGGTCGGCCCTCATGAGGAGATTAGTGGCTTTCTAGAAGAAAAATGGACAAATTACTTTTTGCTTATGGTGCCAAACTTGGATCATAGGTCCAAGTTTCATCCCATGGCGACCTATCTTTGGAAGCTGAAATTTAAGTAGTTGCAATGAAATTGACAAAATTTTATGTTAATGCTTTGTACACCTTCCATGATTTATGGTTTACACACTTCTCAACCATAGCTCATCACCAGACTGGCTACACAAGAGGCGAAATTTGCCCCACACTTGTGGGGCACTCAGATGTAGCTCATGGATGTTGCTTGGTTCTTCAGAGTACAATTGTAAGATTCCTTAGTGGATAAAGGGCCTGTATTGAATAAGACAACTTGATGAAGACTTATCATGTTCATCATTCAGGACTAAAAACATATTGATATATAAATACACTGTTACAATGAACTAAACAGTGTCCTTCAAAATTCCTGTGTTGAAGCCCTAACCCTAATATGGTAGTTTGGGAGATGAATCCTTTGGGAGGTATTATGGTTTGTGTCTGAATGTCCCCTTAGATCCTCATGTGGTTATGGGGTGGCTTTTAGAGTTTTTGACTGATCCATGATCCAATGCTGGGATTATGGGTGTGAAGGCTATACCCGCCCTAGGGCAGATAGTTTGTATATATAAGGGTGAGAAAGAGGTTGCTTGCTGCCATTCCTCCTTTTTCCTCTTGCTGTTTTTGCTGTGTACTGCCACAATGAACTGTTGCCCTCTGCCATGTGCCACTCTGCCTCAGAACCAGCGAAGTATGGACTGAAACCTCCATAAACTGTAAGCTAAATAAACCTTTCCTTCCTTCATTTTGGGCATTGGATATTTTCTCTCAGCAACAAGAAAAAAGTAACCAAGACAGGAGGCAATCAGCTAAAATCACGATGGTGGACCTGCATGAGGAGATTAGTGGCTTTCTAGAGGAGAAACAGGCAAATTATTTTCTGCCATGATGCAATTAGCCAAAACTATTATTGGGACACTTTCTTCATCATTAACCCTTGTTGTGAGAAAAGAGGGAGAAAGAAAGAAAGAAGGAGAGAAGGAATTGACCTGCTTAGAAAGGTGTTGTTCATTCTTTAAGCCTCTGGTTTACCTGGGTTCTTTCAGTGAGCCTTGTAGCTGACAGTACTGTGCTTTTGACTATATTTATGTCCCAGCATATTGTATCCTTTTTGAGGTCACAGATTGTGCCTGTGTGATTTGCTGTTCTGTTGAGTACCCAAATACAATCCCTGGTGCTCATTATGCATTTGGTATATGTTTCACTAAACAGATGCAAAAGAATCACTGTCTCTAGGCACTATCCTGTTTATAACAAACTGAAGAAATAATGAAATACATTACTATTATAGATATTTATATGACATAGAGCAGATCTAATTTTCTATTGTGATTTGGATTCCAAAAATTTATTTATTCAATCCCTTTGTGGATTTTTAGATTTACATGCACACCTATTGTATGAATATATTCATACTATTTCAGAGAGTCATGGGATGACAAAATACATATAATGGTTATCAATTTTCCCTAAGAAAAAACAGGATTTAGAAGCAGCCATTCTTCACATTGTTCGTTTCATAAGCAATGCAGGAATACTGCATTTAAATGGGAAAATTGAGTGAATTCTAAAATCAGAACCTAACATAATTCAGATCATTATAATTCACTTGATAAGAGTCTTAAAGATACATCTATTTGTCTGTATGTTTCTTGGGGCTTCCGAATCAAGGATGCCATGGTTTCAAAGATAGACAGTTTGAACGTGGTGTGGATTTGTTTCAATGGCTTCGGAGGAGAAAGATAGAGAAGGTAAACAAGAATGATCCAAATGAAACATACTCTCAGTGTTTTCATTGGGGACAGTTACTACTCCATATCTACGACACTGTGACTCTTGCCTTTTCGTTCATTCCTAAATCTGCGGCACAAAGCTCTGTTATCACGTCAGCACTGGGACAGAATCTGAAGAAAATGAGGTCTGCTCAGGGGGTGCATTGGTGCTGCTCTGCACACACGCTTCTCTTCTGTCCCTTCCGTGTCATTTTCATTCTGCTGTGCACACCCACCCAAGTGCCAGCCTGCTGCTGCACAAGGCCCGGGGGCAGCTCCTCTAGCACTTGGGATCCATGGGTGGAGCCCTTCTGCTGCATGCTTCTTGCTGCTCATTGGAGGCCTTATTCTCCAAGAAGCTGTTCCCAGCAAGCTGTCAAGTTCGAAAGAAAATAATGAGTCACGAGCTGAAGAGTCAATATCCGATAAGGCTTCATGTGCCAGCCCACACATTTTCTCCTTAGAATGTGCTCACATTTTCTCCTTAGAATGATTATTTGAAAACCAATAAAAAATAGTACTTACTTAAGATCCGAGTTACAAGATGGTCAAGATTTGAGAGATAAGTAGAATTTTTTTAATAGGGTTTTTTAAATTTATTTTTTATTTATTATTTTTTTAAATAGGGTTATTACCTAGCTACTTTATTCTTTTGGACCATGATGAATTTTTACGACAAGCTAGTAAAAATGTAAATTAAAATAAAAATGAACATTCTAAAAAGATCGCCTTAAGTCTTTTTGGTTCCCTTGCTTGAGTGAGTGGATAATCCTGGTCACATCACTTGTGCATATAGATAGGGCTTCTGTTGCTTCTTGGGACTTTGAATTTTAATTGACATGAGTCTAATAAGGGAAAAAGGCCTTTATTGAATAGGGCCTTCCCCCCACAAAAGGCTTATAATTCAATGACGCATGTCCAATTTCTAAACCTCTAAATCAGCACTGAAATATTTTTCTCTTCTTTTTTCCTCAATTCCCTGCTAGAAGGAGTTATTTAAAACTAAACTGAAAATATACATCCCTAGAACTCATATAACCTGCATATAAATAGGGAATATATGTGAACATTCAACTTATCGATTTACCAAGTAAAGGATAAACTTCTAATGATTCTGACGCTATGAGGAAATGTCTCAGCCGTCATAAAATGGTGTCATTGGAAAAACCATGTCTTCTACATCTCAATATTTGTAGTATTATTTCCACTAGTGTCACATTTTTCATAACCCAAGAAAGCGGTTTGCTTAAGCTTATTATTGGATGAAAGTCAACATTTTAAACCATAAAAATACAGTTTACTGTGTAATATGTACCAAGGATGAAGCCTAGAGAAGAAATCATTCATTAAAAGTGTCACTTATTACTGCAGCGATAATCAATAGAGCATTAAACGTCACATTTTACTGCAACAAATGGAGAATAAACACGAAGACCACAGCGCACTCTTGTAAATGGTATGACTTGTAAATGTCAGTGAGGACTTATTTAACACTAAAAGGCTATAAGGATTTGCAAAGGGAGCTTTAAAATTCAACCAAGACAGATGAATGTTACACAAGGAAAGGGCAGCTATATATAGGAGGCACATCCACAGGTAATGTAAAATATGAGCAGATGAAAAAGAATCAAATTCAGTTCTAATTGGAACGTTCATTATATTTGGTATTCCAGAAAGAACATGTATTGAAGCTTGCAAGTGTGGATTATGAATATTTTATTGCAGACCTTGTTTTATATTCATATGAAGCAGGCTTTTTCTCTTCTAATATAAGCAGTATATATGTATGGTAGAAAATGAAGAGCAGCCTTACGGATAGAGGCTGTTGAGTACACATCATCCACAGGGAGAGCAGTCTCTTTCTGGAAAATTATCTTCTAAAGTTTATAACTTACAGCATTTGGCTGCACAAAGTTTCCCTCTTTCCAGTCAACCAAGTCAAATTTTGTAGGCTTATTCAACACATTTCCCTAAAAACCTGACAATGGATAGGGAACATTCTTGGAAATTTCCCAAATCTTTCATTTTTATGAGCACAGAGTTTCATGTGGGTTAATCATGGCCACTCTGACAAGGTAGAGAATTACTGTATGTGAACAGGAGCAGCCTCACTCCGTGGGGAAATGGACAGTGTGGATTACAAAAACCATAGCTGAAAGGTAACTGGCCTGGCCAATTTTTAAGTAAAATATTCTTTCAAGGGACTAGGTTTAGTTTCTTTCAATGAACTTGTTTCTTCAAGTTGAAACACTAAAGAAACTCACTGGAAAATTTAGTTATTGTTTCTGAATATGGTATTAAAAATATAGTAATCCCATTTTTACATTACGGGTTTAGTTTACCACTCCTCAGAAGATGAAACAGACCCCTGGATACAGACTGAGTCAGCTTCTGGCTCTTGGGACAAAACAACAGACACAAATAACTTGAACGAGGAATGACTTATCTTGGGTCCTGGTTTCAGAGGGTTTAGTCCATCGCCCTCTTGGCTTTCTGATGCTTCTAGAACTGTGGTAAGGTAGAAATAACATGGCAGGAGAAAGATGCTCATCTTGTGGCAGCTGAGAAGCAGCGATACATGGAGAGAACAAAGGAACAGACACAACACACCCTTGAAGGTGCACCCCAAAGATTTGCCTTCCTCCAGAGGGGCCCCAACTCATACTAGCCCATTCAGCTGTAAACTCATGAGTGGATTAAGCCACAGAATAATTTAGTCCTTGCATGACCTGTCACCTTTCTATGTCCCACCTCTGAAGTTGGCTGGATTGGAGATCAATCCTTCAATACACCAATCTTTGGCAGGCACTTCATATTTAAGGCATAATAGATACTTTATATTTTAAACTAAAAAAAACTTCATCATAACACCTCCTCTTTTTAGGCATAAAAATGAAATGAAGAAGGAAACAACGTGCATATTTCACTTTAGCTCCTGGGAAGTGTATTACTACAGAACCTTCCAACTATGTCACAAGTTTGGCAACCCAATTTTCCATAAAAATGGAGGCTCAAGTTTCACATTTCTTTTTAATTGTCAGTGAGAACTGTCACTTCCAACACAAGCACAATTTGAAGCAGCGTAATTTTCTTCTCTTTTTCATTTCTCAAAGAGTATCTCTGAAGGATTTTTTTTCAGATTTCATAATTGAAAGTGATTTTTAAAAGTTCACATTTGCAGAGCTAGAGGTAAACAATGGCAAATTAACAAAATATATAAAGCAAACATAAGTAGAATAAGTAAACATTAGATAACTACAATAATGAAAATGTGTCTTACATGATGTTACTTACACACTTCAGTGATTTTTTTTTTTTTTTTGAGACAGGATCTCACTGTGCAGCCTGGCCTTGAACTCACTAATGTAGCCCAAGCTGGCCATAAACTCATGGTAATCCTCTTACCTCAGCCTCCTGAGTGCTGGGATTACATGTGTAAAACAAAAGTTTCTTGATAAGATGAGATCCCAGTTATTGAATCTTTATGATATTTCCTGTGTGATCAGAGTTTATTTATAAAGTCTTTGCCTGCACCAATGTCTTCTACAATTTTATTTATTCTTTTAACAGATGTAATATTTCTGTTTTAGTATTTGGATCTTGAATCCATTTTAAATTTAGTTCAGTGCACAGTTAAAGATATGGGGCCAATTTTAATCTTCAGCAAGTGAAAGTTGTTTTTTTTAGCACCACTTATTATAGTGGCTATTTTTGTCCAGTGAATGTGTTCGGCCCCTTTGTCGAAGATAAGGTGGTTGAGTACTTTTGGAGTTGTTTCTACAGCTTCTAATCTATTCTATCAATCTTTGGGTCTAGCTTTTGGCCAGTATCATGCTGTTTTATCACAGTAGCTTTGTAGTATAATTTCAAGTCAGGACTGTAGTGCCCCTGAATTGGCTTTGTTGCCAAGCATTGCCTGTGCTATTTTAGGTCTTCTGCTTCCAAATGAATTTAAGGATTTTTTTTTGCTAATTCTGTGAGATATGCTGTTGGAATTTTTATTGGAATTGCATTTAAATCTGTATAACAGTTTTGGAAGTATGGCCATTTTTCACTATAATGGTTCTTTCTACAAGGGCAAGGGATATCTTTCCATTTTCTGATATCAGCTTCAATCTCCTTTTTCAGAGTACTATAGGTTTCGATGTAGAAGTCATTTACATCCTCCATTAGATTGACTCTTAGTAGTTCATATTTTTTGGATGCTGTTGTGAAAGGCATTGTTTCCCTTTTCTCTCTCAGTGAGTTTGTTGTTCATGTACAGAAAGACTGCTGATTTCTGAGTGTTGACTTTGTATCCTGCTATGCTACTGAATTTACTTACTAAGTCCAGCATTCACCACCGGTTAGTGCATCCCTTCACATGTGCTGATCCCCTCCACTGTGGTCTCTCTCCATGAAGACCTCTGGGATTACCAGCAGTCACCATGTGTCCACAGGTTTCAACTGCTTCTCTCATGCAGTGAGTCCTGTCCCAGGGAGAAGGGCTTGCCAGCTACCTCCTTCTTCATTGAAGCTTCTCTCTTGGGCTTCAGCTTTTACTTCAGGCCCTTGCTGGGTCCATGGAACCCTCCCTGCTCCTTGCTGTCTTCCTTGTATTGCCATATAGCAGCATCTGGATGGTGATTCAGAGATGCTCTTCCCCACTGCTTACCATGCCCTGTAACTTTTAAAAGTAAAATAATTCAATGAAAATAAGCCTCTTTCATATATCTCCTATGTTCCACTTCACTCCTTTCTTATTAACATGTCCATGCTGCTCTAAATTTGTTTTGCTTGTTAACAGGTATTAATGAATAAGGCATAGAGATATCCCAGTTCTTAAATCGCATACAACTACTAACCTCTCTCCACTTGCTTCTTTCACATAACAATACATCTTTGGGATTGGCATGATAGTAAGTTCAGTTCTGTTTGCTCACTTTCCACAGATTTACAGCTTTCCACTGAGTGAGCTTGCCACAGCATACTTAATCTTTCCTACCTTCAACTGATACTTGAGTTTTTACTTTTGCTTAATAAAACAAACCACACTGCAAAAATTATTCTTGTAAACTTCCTGAAGTATTATTCCAATGAACAGAACTGCTGGGGTCTGGGGCATGTGTGCCTTCAAGTCTATCCATCAATATCATTTGATACTATGAAGTACTTTTTCAGAGTGAAAATGCTAAGTGCATTGTCTTCTTTGAGTGTGCAGAAGCTCACTGCAATTCCTACTGTACTTTTAATTTTGGTACAAGATATCCTCCACATCCTGGTTCCATCAATGAGAATCTTCTGGTGTCACGGTGGAGGGTTTATCAGGTACCCAAGTTCATTGTCAGCCAGAAACATGTCCTAAGTTAGTTTCATAGTGTGTAATTTTGTAATAAACTCACACCCTGAACCCAAAACGTGGTGGCTATAAATTCTCAGGTGAGATTTTTCTCCCTAGGACCGAAGCAGAAACAAGTAGGATTTCTCATTATTTCGTGTTTCCTCCCAGTCTTTGGTGCCCTGGTGGGCAGCCCTTTGAGGACTATTGCTTTAAGTTTGGCGGGTTCTCCTTCTAAGTTGGACTGCCATCAGTAGAGCTTTCCTCTTTGTCCCAGGCTGCCATCCAAACTCAGCACTTTGTTAGAGGGAGGGGCAAGTTCACTATCTGGGAAGCAATGTATCAGCACAGGCTGGCTGCACTGATTTTCAGTTTGTTACCTATGTTTGCACCCTGAGGTTTTCCTATGCATTCTCAGGCATAAGCTTATATTACAACCTTATTTATGATACTTTAGGTACCATTTTATATATTTTGTAGCACAAGGTAGGCTGATATGTTGACAGAGTACATGCAAACATAATAGGGGACAAGTCTGTAATTCTTCTCTCTCTGTTGTCAGAGACTACATGTGATCACGCAAGATGCCAAGTCCCTAATTCTTCTCTCTAGTTAGTTTTCTCTTTTCAGTGCAACCTAGCTGCCTGATTTAGATACAATGAGGCTTCTTCTTAATGGTGAAGTTTAACACGTTAAGTGTAATGTATCTACAGGGAGGCCCTTTGCCCTTATAAATTTTGTGTTACTCAGAGTTTTCCAGAGACATAGAACCTAGAGGACACCTAGCCCTGTCTGTCTGTCTTTCTTTCTATCTATCTATCCATCTATCTATCTACCCACCTACATAATCTCTCCAGAGATTTGCTATGAAAACTCTGTCAGGTGAGCACACCAGCAGTCTACAGGCTGAGGAACTAGCAAAGCCAGTGACATAATCCAGTCCAAGTCTGAAGGTGCAAGAACCAGTAACGCTGAGTCTGAGGGCAGGAGAAGACTAATATTCCAGCTGAAAAAGAGAAAGAGAGAGACTTTGACTTTACTTTTTTCTTCAGTCTTGATTCTCAGCTGCTGCTCCTTCCAACTGTGTTGATGAGGCCAAATATTAACTCGGTCCACTGATTCTGATGCCAGTGTCTTGAAAAAACACTTCCTCAGATGTAATGTGTTACCAGCTGTCGGGGCATCTCCTAGACAGGTCACTCCTTGAAATTAACCATCACAACTTGCTTCTCTGTGTCGCTTCTAAATCAACGTTACTGCAATTCACCTACTTGTTTAAGTTAGGAGCAGAAGGGTCTTTCTTTTTTTTTTTTTTTACTGTAGATCTCTACATTTGTGCTATCACCAGTCTGGCTGAATTCTCTCTTCCCTGAACACATGCTGGCTCATCCTTCCACTGTTCTGTTTTCCATTGCAGGTGGCTGACGTTTATAGTCTGAATTTTTCAGGCTCCAGGCTGAGCCGGCTTCCAGCTGGATTTTGTCAATTGGCAGCCCTGTTTGGTCTTCATCAGTAGAAGAGAGGTCTCAAGGTTGTAGTGGTGTTCTCTGCAATACTCTCATCTTCTCCATGGCTTCAGCCTCTGCTGGGCCAGCCCACAGTGATCTGACCCCCATCAGATGCCTCAACCATGGTTTCTGTGAATCCCTCCAACCTCCTCCCTCCAGCCCTCCTCATTAACACTGGGAGATGGTGTTCACCATGGAGACCTCCCCATCCATTCCTGTTTAGCTCTTTATCAATTCTGCTACAGATATAGTCCACCCCTTCCATTAATGTGTCTCATTTTTAAGATACTTGAAGTGGAATGTGCTCATTGGTGACACCCACTGACCAGATGACTGCCCGGGAGTCTTCTCA
Source organism: Dinomys branickii (assembly GCA_004027595.1). Classification (NCBI taxonomy): domain Eukaryota; kingdom Metazoa; phylum Chordata; class Mammalia; order Rodentia; family Dinomyidae; genus Dinomys; species Dinomys branickii. Next base: position 41,556 of record PVLD010005277.1, on the reverse strand, counting down.
TCTGTATCTCTGCTTCCAGTCTTAGCACCTCCATCCACACTTTACTGTAAAACAGACCATGGCCTTGGCTCGTGGAAAGTCCTGCCCACTGGCTTTGTGCTGCACTTAGAATGAAGTTTGAGCTTTTCAACAAGGATTTCAGCTTGTGCCACACAGGGCTGCTCAGTATCCCGCAGCTATGCCTCTTACTACTGCTGGAAAAGAACAAGGCCTTTTATACACTTGCACACAGGCACATGCTGTTCCCATTCTGAAAATGCAGTTCCCCTCCAAAGCTTGGCTGGGGGTCCTCTCCTTCAGGTCTCCCTCTAGACTATTGCTTCACAAATCTCTGATTGCTTAGAGCAAAAGTACAAGTGCTTTCAGGGAATTTGTTTCTACCTTGGGTGTTACTACAATTTGAAATTATGTCATCATGAATGCATTCATGGGCCAAGTATTTCTTGCTTTCCGAACCTGGATTCACAACGTTTCTGTGTCCCACAATCTCTTACGTGCCCCCAGTAACACCTGAGAAGATGCCCCACAGTAACGTGGGGGTGAAGGTTAAAGGCATGAATGGAGCTGGGGGACGTTTTCCTGTCTGACTCCAGGCAGGGTGTAGTTTGTCTTCAGGTTGCTTTGCTGGGTTCTGCTCTTTTCCTGGGGAGCTTCTCACAAATTCTTCTCATAGATACCTTTAGAGAGTAAAATAAGAGGAAATCTGGGGCCAACTCTCCGAATGGAAAAGGATTTTTTTTTTTTGTCAAAAGGGGAATTTTGTAATAAATCACCAGAAAAAGTATATTTTCCCTACCTGTTTTCACACTTTTTGGCAATCTTTCTTAAAAATAGGAGGCGTTATTAAAATATATGGTGAATGTGTAAATGTTTTAAAGTATTACAGAACAAGACACATTCACATTGCCGTGAATCCTCCCTTAAAATACTCCCACTATCTTTTATTCTTTAAGGGAATAAAAAACATTTAAAACACTACAGAATTTCAAAACAACACCATAGGAAACCATTGCTATCTTTAAAAGCACTTCTCCCTTTGTCCTTGCTTATCATTCGTGGTCATTTGGACTTTGAGGAAGAACCAGAATTCAACTAAGGTAGATGACACCTTGTAATGTTTTAGTAAGCCTGTCAGTCTGTTGGCAGCCACTGGGCAGTGCCATTTACTGTATATCTGGTCATACCTCCCACACACACTCATGAAAAAGGCCTTCCACAACTGCTTGGAAAGTGGCAAGGATGATGGATACATGCGTTCAATGCAGGGAAAGCATTTTGAGGGGCATTGATGGTGATGTACTGTACCAAATCTTTTAATAACTCAGCACACAACATATTTTTCTATTAGCCTTAGTAGTTGTGTCTGAGGGCCGTGCAGGTGGCCGGCCCGCTGGAGAGCAGGGGACGGTGGCCAGTGGGAGGGGTGTGGCTGGCTTGCGTGTCTGCCTCCTATGAAGGAACCATCTGTAAGTTGTAACTCGGTCTAGAGATGTGGTCTAGGGAAGCAATTCCACTTAAACACTAGACATGTGCAATGCCGACTTTTGGATACCCATGTCGGTCTATTTCTTGCTGAGATCCTTTCTTCAACAGAGACAACCAAACGGACCTCAGTATAATTATCTCCCTTTCTTTGAGTTTGAACAGTGCCACACTGCCTATAACTGTGATAGATATGCTTTAAATATATGTTCATAGCGTTTTTCCTTTTCCTTTTCCTTTCCTTTTTCTCTTTTTTTTTCCTGGATCAAGTTTTTTTCATGTTACTTTTATTGTTCTGAAGGACCCTTAAAATACATGCTCAAGTTTGGATTTGTTTGTTTGGGGTAGACACATAGTTTGCATGCTCAATTAAGTATGAATAAAACATTCCAGTTTCCATCTGCCTTTCAATTTATCTGACATCACTTGGCTCACGTGGAAAGCAACTATTTATGTATGATGAAAAAACACAAAGTGAAAAGGTGATTTGTCTAGCATTCCATCAGCAGAACTCTTCCAACTGATCATTTCTCCCTCCCAGGGTACAACAAAAATCAATATTTATTATGATGATATTGAAAGGTAATGACTTTAAATCATCATAAAAATTAACTAATCCAGTCCCGTAATTTTATCCCCAAGAGCCGAGTCTCTGAGACATGATCTGCCCCAAGCCCCCAGCTGCACCTGGCCTGGGGCTGGAGGCTGAGTCCCGTGTTAAACATGCCAAATTCTCACCAGCACGTTCCTCCCCTGAAAATCTCTTCCATCCACAAATGTCTATCCTAAACCTACAATTCCCTCAATCAATGCTAAGAGTGATTTCTGTGGTTTTTGAGTATTAAAAGCATTTTAATATCTAGACCTTTTATCGCAAGACTTAGTTACAGTGATTGCTCATTTAATAAACTCTGATGGCAAATCACTTCCAAGCTTTCTATATAGTCAGAGTCAGCTGAACAGTGTTTGTCTTTTCTTGAAGCTTTCATTATGCTGTACAACTTCCCAGAAGTGGCATGTATAGGAAAGTGTGTGCACATTCGGTGGGGTGCTGATCACACAAACACTCAACCCTTTCGCTGTACACAATGAGAACGCGTGTGAAGCTGACTGAACTACCTTTGTGCTTCTCCTGCCCTGAGCTGTTTGTCTTTCCTCTCCTCCCCTCAGTACTTCCCACTCAGCTACGTCACCACACGCACACCCTTTTCTTATTTTAGAGAGAACAGTAAAAAAAAAAAAAAAAAAGAACAATAGAAAAATACAAACAAAACCAAGACAGGACATTAAAAATGATATACAACCCTGTCTAGTGAAACTATATATTGTCTCTAATGTTCTTTTAAATTATTATTTTCTTATTCCCTTTAATGGTTTGGTGAGTCATCTATTCTTACATCTGGCAATCTGAGCAGCTGCATTGAAGAGATAACAATATGTAATATAGCAACCACCATGAATCCCTGTCATTTGGTTTAAAACCACATAACCTTTTGACAGGGTCTCTTTAATCTCTAACTTTTAAAGGCTGGTCTCAAAGTGAGGATTCGCCTGGCTCAGCTTCCCAGAGTGCTGGGATTGTAGACATATGCCACCATGTTCAGATTGTTGTTTGTCATTCTTGGGTCTTCAAAAATTCCTGAACTGTTTAGTGCACAGAATAACTTTATTAGTAAATAGAATAATAATGGGAAAAATTTCCTGGAATTCATGAATTAAGTTATTCCTTAAAATGGTCATTCATTCATTCATTCATCCCTTAGTGAATACTGATGTGATACCAGGTGTTAGTCAAGAAATATAAAGTGGCATTAGGGAACATTAAACATTGTAACTTTATATAGTCACAGTCAGCCAAACAGTATTTTTCTTTTCTTAAAGCTTTCATTATCCTGTATAACTTCCTTGAAATGGCATGTATAGGAAAGTGTGTGCAAATTAGGTGGGGTGACAATCACGCCATTATGAAAGAGTATAGATAGTTTGGTAGACAGACATGTGTGTAATATGCTATTCCCAAGATAAGCATTATGTTCCCCTAAAGCCTCATGCAGTCGTAGGTGGGGGTCTGGAGAGGGGACTGAGCCTAGGGTATGTAATGATGGAATTAGGGGTGTGATGCTGGGATTAAGAGTGTGATTACTAAATTAGTCCACTGGTTGGTTTATTGTAGCTCTGGGTATGGATAATGGAAGGCTCACTCTGGGTGTGAGTGGAATCACACAAAAGGTGAGTAGCTGGAAGAGATAAAAGGGACAGGTGGGCTGCTGCTGCTGCTGCTGCTGCTGCTGCTGCTGCTGCACTATCTCCTGCCTGCCTGCCATGGACTGTTTCTTCTCTGTGATGCTTCTGTGCCATGCACCTTACCTTGGAGCCAGCTGACTCTGAATTGACACCGCTACACACTGTCAGCTGAAATAAACCTTTTACTGCTTTAATTGTGGGTGGCAGGCACTTTGCTCAGCAACGAGAAAAGTAACTGAGACAATATTTCATCTATTCTCAAAGTCTAGATATTCAACAGGACATTTCACATTTTTGTCTTTAAGTATTAATCACACCTATCAATTATTGAATACTTCCTCTAGGCCAGTACACTATGATCACCATCTTTTTAGAATTGATGATGACCTTAGGAGGTAATGCATTATTTGGCCTAGGAAAATTGCTGTAATAAATACCCCAAATAGCAGCAGTCTCACAGCAGAGATTTATTTCTCATCACCTCAGTCTTTTTCTTTTCTTTGCTATGCAGTGATCTAGGCTGTGTCCCCTCCATCTCCAGTTTGAGTTTTCACTTCTCCTACCCAACTCTTTGTGTGCAGCTGCCCAACCAGTACAGAAAACACACAGAAGGCCCCTGCGACTTTGCAGGGCCCGCATCTACAGGTGTCACATGCCTGTTCTTCTCGCACACCTGTAACCAGAGTCAGGAATAGTTTCGGTTTGATTCAAGGCTAACTGGGGACCCTAGTTTCCCTGCATGCCCAAACAGAATTAAAATTCTTTGCAAAATTTACCATATTGTCTCTGTCATCATAACTATGACTTAGTGCTGTTATTATATTGTTGCTATCCCCAGTTTTTATTTAGGAAATGCAAAGATTAGAAAGCTGAAATGCCATCCTTGTGGTCGGTAGATTACTGAACTGAGACACATAATGCTGTCTTTTGGCAATATTTTACTAATTGCACCAGTGGTCTATGCTGCTATGGCATAGCATTACTAACAAGGAGAGCATGAATAGGAATTGGATGATTACTGAAGTTCATTTCTAAAAATAAAACAGCCTAGCTACCTATTGCATTCTAAAAGATTCTGAAGCATTTACTTCCAAGTAAATGATTTTGACTATACATAAATCAGATGGAAACTAATTACTTGTTTTAACTATATTAGTGAGAAGTAATTATTGGGCAATTTGAACTTTTCCTGACTTTGCTTTGTGGAACTCAGAGTCATAGTTAAACATCACTCCCCTTAGTGATAGCTGAATTAAAAGGAATTATGGTTGTGTTGTCTACATGGCTAACTGGACCATCTACAAGAGGAGCTTCCAGTTTTTAATCAATAATTTACTGCTTTTTCATAAATAATATTGTGTTTTACAATAATTTATGAATAACTGATGTGGTAGATAAAAACATCTATTTCTTCATTTTAATGATAACTTCACGCAATTTCTATTTTGGTGCAAATCTTGAGTTCTTACACTTAGTTTATGCTATTTTGAAATAACTAATTCATCTAAAAATATCATATGGAACCATCTTCCTCTATCCTGGAACCAGTTCTACTGTTCTAACCTTTGAATAGTATTAGAACTTTTATTATTAAAGAAGAAATATGAGAGACTGAAATTGAATTTTAAGGTAGAAATCAAATGAGCACTATGTATCTGGTCTCTGTTTTAAGAAAATTGTTCATGATATCAAGACATTTGAGAACTCCAAGTTTCTGACACAGGAAGCATTGAGTTACATCCTGTCTTTATTTTAGTTTTTTAAATTTTATTTTCAAGGTCTTGCTAAGTTGCCCAAGCTGGTCTTCTCTTGAATGTGTTATCCTCCTGCTTCACTTTCCCGAGTAGCTGGGATTGTAGGGGTGTATGTGTGTGTGTGTGTAAAATATGGTAAAGAGGATAATTTTGTTCTTCATTTGATGTAGAGTCCTTGAAAAATCACTAAATATCTGATAGGGTCCAGGGTGAGTCAAATACTATGTATGACCCATCTCAGAACTCTAGAGAAGGCAGAGTCATTAAGATGGAGGTCAATAACTTTGGAAATTGACTTAAATGCTGCCAAGCATTGTTTTAAAAAAGTTTATTTGGCACTGATCACTTCTTAAAGAAATGAGTATTATGATGGCATGGGTTGAATGTGATCTCTAGGAAAGCACGTTGCCATCCTGGCCCCTACATCTGTGAGTGTGATATTACTTAGAAGTAAGTTCTCAGTAGATGTGATCGGCCAAGTTAACCATGCAGGGCTTAATTCTGTACCTCTGGTGTCCTCATGAGTGGAGACAGTGTGAAGATAAGCACTACACAGAGAGGATGAGCTGTCCACAGGGGCAGAGGCTGGGGTGGTGCGGCTGCAAGCTGAGCACCACCTAGAACTGACAGCCCCACCAGAGCTGGGAAGAGGCCAGGCAGGACCCACTCCTGCATCATCTCACAGGAAGCACATTTCTACTAGCAACTTGATTTTCTACCTCTAGTGTTTGGAACTGTGAAAGAAAGAGTCAATTCATGTGCTTTTATGTTGATTAATTTGCTTACAAATTATATACTTTCAATACGTAGTAAATGTATGCATCAGTGGAGACTTCCATACACATATCACCTCCCCTTTCTCTCCCTTCCCTCCCCTCTCTTGTGTCCTCCATCCCCGATCCCTTCCTACCTCTGCAAAGGCTGCCCCCCTGCTACCTACCATCTCAGTTATTTGTACTTTGGCTTTTCATATAAGACAAATACTGCAATATTTAATCTTCTGTGTAAGATTTATTTCACTTAGTATTATGGTCTCAGGGTGTATCCATTTTCTTACAAATGACTCAAATGGATCCTTGTTTGTGACTGAGTAATACTCCACTGTGTAGATATACCACATTTCCCCTCATCTTGACAGAAACAGGCAAGGACTTTCTGAACAGAACCCACAGTTGAACAAGAAATTTGTGTTGTGTTAAGCAACTCGGTCTGTGACACTTTTTTTACTGCAGTCCTAGGAAACACATAGAGAAGAGCTGTAAGTCAAGCAAGGTAAAGGGAAAAATCAATCCTTACGCATCACTTGTTTCTCTTGGGGCTGAGAGGAGGGTACTTTTCATGAAGCCGAGTACCACAGATGCCCGGATAATACCAGTGGCCTTCCAGCCCTTGCAGAGCCCTCAGGTAACTCCGAGAAGACAACAAATCAACCTCTGATTTATGAGCCATGAAAATCCAGGGGACTAAAGACATCAAGGTCCCCGCCCTCGCTCTCAGGGTCATCACGGTAGTGGAGTAGAGAGTGCTATCGGTAGTAAGCGGGCTATTCAACCAAGCCTTTGTAGGGGATCAGGAGTCTGAAACAGTGAGCAGTGCGTCCACTCCCTTCCCCCGAGAACTCTGTCTCACTTTCCTGTTAGTAGCCTGTGGTTCTCTAGGCAGCACAGGACTCAAGGTTTGGGGGGAAACGAAGGACAGGGTGGAAGCCCTGATAATAGGACTTGGGTGGTCCTAGCATAACTTCAGCCTTCAGGGAACTGCAGTAACACCAGGTGGACACTGGGTGGCACCACCGCAGAGACCGGCCGGCGAGCCCCCAGCATCCTCCACCCCTGGCCTAAGACTTAGGAAAGCTTCTTTTTCTGCGCACCTGTTGGCTGCACCTTAACCAGCAAACGAGAGCAATGCCTGTTTGTGGTCTGGGGGCACTGCTGAGCCCCAGATAGGGCTCACAATTCCTGGGGAGCAGTGATGCTGCTGAAGAGGGCAGAGGTGGAGTCGCCTGCAAGGAGCGCTGACGCGTTGCCAAGGCAGCCGGCAAGGCCTGTGCTGGAGTCTCCGCCCTCAGTCCCTGGTGTTATCTCCCAACCCTCCTGCACCCTCCTGCAACGGAACCTTCTCCACGGTGCCTGGGAAGCTCCTGTGTCATGTTGGTTGGATTTCTCAGGAGGATGTGGCTTGCTCCATGTCACAGAACCGCGCTTCTGTATATTCTCTTGCTGGCGATCTGCTAAGTGTATTTCGTGGTTGTTAAGATCCTCCCTGTATCTTAGAGCTCACCCATATTATCGAAGCCTGGTGCTCGTTTTTACGGAAAAGGTCATCTCTTGCTTAAATTTATCATTTTTTTTACACAGGCAAGAGAACAGATCAGCGGCTGCCCATGCTTTGAGCACATTCAACTTGCATTGTTATTATTAATTTTTTTTGCACGTAATCAGTATCAACTCGGGGGTAGTGTCCTTTCCATCCCTTAGATTTAGAAGGGGTTTTCTCCTTTGTGTTAAATATAGTGCTTCACCTTCAAAGACAGTCTTCAAACAAACAGAATAATGAAAATTGGTTTAGATTAATGCGATTGTGAAAACTTAGGTCTTAGAGGAGACACGTGAATTAGGTTTCTTATGAGTCAAGTGTGGTGCAATAGAAAAATTCAAGTGTCTTATTTACAACTGCTGCATTTTACAATTCTGGTCATTTAAAAATATAGGCTTCCATAAATCTGTCACTTGATACATTAAATAGTCTAGGATTGCTTACTGCTAGGCCATTAAGGGTTTTTTTTTTTTTTTAATGCAGCTCATGTTTCAGTTACACCCACGTATAGCTTACTGAATTTTATTTAAAATTAAAATTTTAAGGCACACTATTCTCTTACATTTCATCTTTAGATTCCTTCCCCACACAGTAAAAATGCCTGCATAAAAATAAAATATTACTTACAGATTTAGTGGTAGTCGATTCTGGCTTAAATGCGCCACCTCGTGGTTGAATGAAAAAGTTCACGTTTAACTCCTAATTCAATGATAGTATTTATTAAGTGACTTTTCCACTTGTCTTTTGATCTTAAAAAAGATCGCTGTTAGCTTTGAAATCACCGATGATGTGCGTACAGATCTGCCAAGAGGGCATGATATTGTTGTTGCAGAAGTCGCATTCTGGGATATGCCAAAGACTCAAGAAAAAAACACCGCCTGCCATCTGGTAGAATGTGGACAAAATGTATATCCAGGCAATGACTCACAGGCTTTGGCTCTGGTTCAGAAACCTTTCCCGTCACCCTACAATCTACATTTCTACAGTCTAGGAATAACAAAATAGGAAGGCGGTGTGTGTGCGGGGGCACGTGTGTGTGCGTGTGTGTGCCCGCTTGTGTGAGGTGGGGTAAGGGGAAGTAAACAATTCGCTCCCCCACTCATCCCCAGTTCTCACAACAAACGCATAAAGGAGGGTAGGTCCCAGGGGTCCCCAAAGAGAACTCTGAGCAGTGGCGGTGAGAGGCTCCAGTTTTACGGGCTTCCTCCGGGGCCCAAGGCCACCTCCGCCTGCCGCAGTTCCCTCAGCAGCACCCTGCCCGGCGACCCTGTCTTCTCCCTTCATGAGGAAAGGGCCGCCTCGTGCCTCATGCCAATTCCTCAAGCTTATTTCTTCTTTTGCCACAAGAATTGCAGAGGTGTATTTCGGGGATATGTAAGATTTCAGCAATCAGTCGTCTTTAAAATGGTCTCTGTTCCTGCTTTTTCTTCCACTGTTTTCCACCTTCAGCGAAAGCATCTGAAAACGAAGCGACTCCCCACAGGCTCACTCCGTAGACTGAGAGGCTTGCGCCTTGTGAGTTTTTGTGTGCTTCGTTGTCTTTCCTTGAAAGTACGAGGCTCAGAAGGAAGACGTAGGCCTCCGGGTCCCTGTCCTCCTCCTACAGGTAGGGCCTGGGGCTGCTGATGTTAGCTCCTCTGTCTCTGGAAAGACATTCCTGCGCTAGTACAAATTTTCAGCCCAGGAAGTAAAAAGCATATTTTTAATAAACTCCTTTACTTGGAATATTTTTAATACAAATCCTTTATTTTATAATTTATTTATTTATTTATTTATTTTTGAGACAGGGTCTCACTATGTAGTCCGGGCTGGCCTTGAACTCACTCTGTAGCCCAGGCTGGCCTCAAACTGAAGGCAATCCTCCTGCCTCAGCCTTCTGAGTGCTGAGATTCTAGTGTGCACCACCCGGAATATTTTTAAATGTGTGTTTAATACAATGTCACATATTAACATCAGATTGAAGAATTACGAGAATGGGCAGGCTGGGAGATTACAGATAAAATATGGTGATGATTTTAAAACATTCAGAATTTTCAGAGCTGTCACCATGTGACTGGTGGTATAAGAACTTTTTAAATATAAAATCTTCTAGTATCTGAACCCTGTAAGATGCACTGCTGCTGTCCACATCTAACAGGTTCGGAAATAAGAGTCGCTGTGGAACTTTCCTGATGTCACACAGCTGGAACGTGGCAGAATCAGGGTGTGAACATAGAGCCTTTCTGCCCCCAGAAGCCATATTCTAGATCTCAACACCACTGTAGACTTTTTGGTAACAGTGGAAAAATCAGAATTTCTTCCAACTGTTGTTAATTCAACAAGCATTTGTGAACACAGACTATGTTGGGTCCCTCAATGAGCTCTGAGGTCGAAGAGAAGGATGACTTGGTCTCCAGCTGTCAGGTCTCTCATGAGCCTTTTTCTCAGGCTTTGGACACAGCTGTGGGAAACCTCCAACCCCACAGCCTTCGCCCACCAGGCAGTCCCAACAAATGGTGTCTAGACGGTGCATACCATTGAGCTGCTGCCTGGCCAGCCATGAGGTCACACAATGCGGCCGTCAGCAGCACACAGGCTGCGTTGGCAGCATCTTGGGGCCTGCTAATTGGGACAGGTGCGGAGTGTGATGACAGCTGGCCACCCACAGAGCTCTGACACAGCCCAACAGGCCAAGGTGCGAGGAGCAAACGGGGACTGCAGCCTGGGCCATAGTGGCTGACGGGTGAAAGCAAGTGTGTGACAGTCCCTATCAAGAAACACCCAGAAGAGAAACATGGCCACTTTTTGAATGAGAATTCCCTAATCTCTAGAGCAAACAGTAAGGTCTCAGGAAATGAGACACTCTGGAAATACATCCTACACACCACCCCCGGCCTGCCAAAATGGAAAGATAATGTTCACAACCTTCCACTCCCACAGAGAGACAAACACACTCCCGATAACCACGGTGGAGACTGAGGTCTTTCCAGAAAGCAGAGGACATACTGTTTTGAGGATGAGTCCTGTAGCAAAGTGGCAGTTCAAATGGCTAAGGATAAAAATGAAAGAAAGAAAGATCAGTTCAATTACCAGTTAAGAGTTGGCTGGAAGAGACCGTGGAAATGTTACAGTGAAAGCAGCAGATTGAAAGAAGCAGAGAAAAAATGAATTTGACCTTTTCTACATTAGGAAGCCACAGAGTGGGCCTAAGGCTATATGCACTTGTAAAGATAGTCAAGGAGGAACAAGGTAAGGTTGCTTGACTTTAGGAATTTATGATATACAAGAGCAGAGAAAATTACTGAGAAATGTCCAAAATTGTGATGGAAAGATCTTCATTATTTGTGAACTAACAGATGTTTAATTTGCTTTGAAAGTTATAATAACCAATATTTAATTTAAATCCCACAACTACATGTAACATGTTTTTGGTGTTAGCTCATATAATTTATCTGGGATTTAAAAAAAAATCATTGAAATGGAAATATGATGTAATGAGCAGTGAAATATCAGAATATTGCGTATACGTTATATTTTGCAACTTCTTTTTAGTCAACAATCGATAACAATTATTTACTTAATCCATGTATTTGAAGTTTCACAATTAAACTATGAGTTGAACATTAGATGTTCATTCATTTTCTTCCACCCCAACAGTTATCAGAAAATCAGAGATACTTAGAATGTTTTAATGTCACCTTCCTTTATTTAAAAGGCTTGTTCTTTGAAATGTATTTGTTATCACAAAATACCTGACAACCACACTATCTCATTTGAATGTTGCAAGAATAAAATTAAGATAATATTCATGAAGCTCCCTGAGACCATTCTAGAAATTGTAGATAAATTGTTCCAGTAACTAGATCCTAAAATAACCTATGAAATCCTCATGACATTTATTTTTAATTGTGAAAACTTGACAGCTATTTAGTTTCTGATATAATGTTAATACTTTCATTTAATACACCAAAAAAGAGAGAGAATTTAAAAGAAATTTATTTGTTAATGTTTGCATTCTTCAGTTTGCGTGTGTTAGGATGAATTAGACCCTACAACTATGTTCAGCTCCTGATCCCTGTATTGCCTTATACAGCAAAAAAAAAAAAAAAAAAAAAAGTGTGATGATGTGGTTACATGAAGGATACTGAGATGGGGAGATTTTGCTGCATTGCTGCACTGGACTCGGTGTAATCACAAAAGTCTTTATAAGAGGAAGGTGGAAAATTAGAGTCAGTAATAGACAGGACCATGGGATCAAGAGATCGGAATGATGTGAGTAGTGGGTCACTGTGAAGGTATCTAGGCAACCATTACATAAGCTGAAAAGGCAGGTGAGCAGATTCTACTCTAGAATTTCCAAGAGAGTCCACCCTGATACACCTTGACTTTCATCCATTGAGATGAATTTTGGACCTAAACCTCTCAAACACCAAGAAAAGTCTGTGTTAAGATGCTGTTGTTGTGATTTTTGTGTGTGCATGTGTGTGGAAAAGAATTTAAGCAATGATATCTCCAATGAAAGATTGTGAGTTTCATCATCTCTCATGAGCTAAAAGTAAAATTTGTGGCCATAATTCTTATTTTCATGGCATTTTTATATGTCACTGTATGTTTTCTATAAAAGACAAAACAAAGGAAGAATCAGATCTTCTCCTCAAGGACATTATTGTGTGTTGAGTTTTCCATCATTAATTTTCCTTACAGACCATCTGGAAATGCTTTTCAGTGAGAGAAAAGAGGTTTATTTATTTGGATGCAAAAGAATCCAGACATAAGCAATTACTCAATCCCAGTTGTGAGGAAAGCTGCTGATGGTCACTTTAGAGCATGTTCCACCCTGGACTCTCTGCCAGGGTACCTAAGAGAGGAGCCTCTGTCAGGCTGCTCTTGGGGTAGGTGAATGTTGAGAGAGTTTGCCTTCAGAATGCTTTTAGACAATTTCCACCTTCTACACCTCTTAAGAATAAGGCTTGAATATTTCTTAGTTCTAATATTCAACTACTTTTCTATTAAACTGATATGTTTACAATTTGCCAGGAACTAATTGAGATAATAATGAAGAAATAGGTGATATCTTAATTTGCATTTGTAATTCTCCTTAATGAAGGAGTTATTTGTAAGCTATTGTCATGGTTTGGGTCTAGATGTTCCCCCCAAAGGCTCATGCAGTTCTAGATGGGCCTTTTCCAGAGGTGGCTAAATCTAGAGTGTGTTTTTCATTGGTGGCACAATACTGAGATTAAGAATGCTGGGATTAAAGGTGGGTGAATCCTGGATCAGTCCACTGATTGGATTGACAGTACCTAATGCCAGTAGACTGGATATGATATACAAGAGAGAAAGAGGCTTCTATTTCTCTCATTGCTTTTGCTGTCTTCTGCAGCCATGAATGATTGTCTCTCTGTCATGTGCCACCCTGTCTTGGAGCCAGCAGATTATTGACTAAAGCCTTTACAAACTGTGAATTAAACAAACTTTTCCTCCTCTAACTTTGGATGTTGGGTATTTTGTCTCAGCAATGAAAAAAATAACTAAGACAGAATGTAGTACCAGGAGTGGGGTCCTTGGTGGGAACTATACCTCACCGTGTGCTTCAGGAGACTTGGGGAATGACTTCTCGAAAGAGTCTGGAAAGGTTCAGAGATACCAGCTGAAAACATAGAAATGGAACTGCTTAGGAAGTTCTGTGTGAGAGATCCTGGTCAGAGTTCAGAAGACGAGAATACTAGTAGAAATCCTGCTAGTCATGACTAGACTCAGGAGGTTTCAGATCCTGGTCAGAGTTCAGAAGACGAGAATACTAGTAGAAATCCTGCTAGTCATGACTAGACTCAGGAGGTTTCTGCTGGGAAGAATGACTCCCTTGGCTATTGAATTCTGTAAGTGTGTTATGGCTTGAAGAAAGCTTTCTCTGGATTTTGTTTGTGCCCCGAGTCTGTGCTTGAGATTAAGATTAAGGGCAGAAGACTAATTAATCTGACAAAAGAAATTTCAAGGAAGTCTAATGTTGAAGAAGTGGCATGACTACTGTTGGGGAATTTTAGCCAGATTTCTATTGAGAATCAAGAGTAAAGAGCCCAGCAGAATGATTTAAAATGGGAGTTTTGCTAGAAAGGAAGTTCCAATACAGCTGTAGACTGCAAAGATAGAGCAGAGATATTGATTGTGGAGAAGAAAGCCCCAGTGCACCATGTTCCAGAATGGCAATGGCTACACTATGTTCCAGAATGGTGGATGCCTAGAAAATATGCTCCTCAGAATTGGATTTAGAGTGCTCAGGAATCCAGACACTCAAACCCTACAGCTAAGAGAGAAAAAAGCCTGGCTACTGCTCTACTTGCAGCAGGTCTTGGCACCATCCACTCAGTATGGCTGAGAAGGACACAGAGTAGAGATGGAAAATGAATCTAATGGAAGCCCAAAGTACTTGCCTTGGGGGTGGGGAGAGTATATTTACTAACGCTGATAAAAACTATGACTAAGGTCATTTCTTTAACGAGTAATTTTTAGCTATTTGTAGAATCTAGGAAACATCTCAAATCAATAAAAAGGGGCCTGTGTGTTTATCCACTTGATGCTCCCTCATATTTTCAGTGAAGGTGTTTTGAGCTCCTTGTTATTTTTATTCCACTCCAAACAGTATGTGTCTTCAGTTGGCTTTTTTGAAAGTGCAAGTTCTTCTTCTAATTGGCGTAGCTTGATTAAATTTACCTCTGCCTACTGTTCAGTTTTTCCTGTTCACCCATCCCCAGTCTACCTTTCAGTAGCCACCAACTCTTGCTTACCTTTCTGCTGCAGCCCTTTCCTTAAATTGTTGCAACCCCTCTGCCTATCACAGTGAAGCCAGTGTGAGATTTTCAGACTGCAACTAGAATCGTATTCCTATCACTCTTCCTCTCTCTTTCCCTTTCTTCAGTATGATTTCTTTTAAATTGCTTCTATGATTTAAATAAAAGCATAGCCTGCTAGCGTGCCCTACAGCTCCTTCTAGGTGTCTACCCCATTTTCTCCGCATGCTGAATGACTCCATGCCTTCCTTGCTCCACTTCAGGCCAGTGTTGTCATGTGAGCCTCCCTGTCCTTTTCCATGGCAAGCCATGCCCTTGCTCTTCTAGAAGCTAAGCATGTGTGTCTCTTCCTTCAAAGGTGCACCCACATTTTTAAATAGATTTCAGCCTGTTCACCACTCATCTCATTTTGTTCATAGAGTTAACTGTCTCATCCTAGGCATCTATAAATGTCATATACCAGGCCTGTATGCTAAGGGGTCGGTAGCCACCTTCTGGCACAATTAGAAAGTAGTGAGTGGAATCTTCAGGAGCTGAGACCTAGCAGAGGAAGTGAGGTCCCTGGGTGTGCTTTTGAGTGGGACATTGGAATTCTGGCCCCTTCTTCTTTCGTTTTTGCTTCTTGAGACACCCTGAGGTAAGCAGCCTCCTCTGACTTGTGCTCCCACCATGATTTACTGTGTCAGCCAAAGACCCAAAGGGAACATGGTCGAGAGAGACTGTAGACTGTTGCCTCTGAGACTGTGAGGCAAAATAAGTCCTTTCAAGTTGATTTTTCTCATTTTGTTTTCAAAGCTGAAAATTCCACTGTTGTTCTTGTTACTTCGGCATTTATATATTTGCTGGTGTGATGAGATCATATATGCCTCTCATTACAGACAGTAAACTCTTTGAGGTAGGTATTGTGCCTGTTTGTAATCACGATTCTGGATTGAGCATATAAATCAGTGCTTAGTATACATTAGGTGATTAATAAATACTTGCTGATCACACGAGAAAATGAAAGAAATGGAATAAGGTTATATGAATTGTAAGTAATAGATCATAATAGATAATAATTATACAAATGTATACCTGTATGAGACATATTTTGGTATGGTGTGGGTAGTTTCTAACATTCAATTTTCTATTATTTTAATTATGATTTGTACAAGAGCAAGATATGATCTAAATTTCTTATTTTAGGTTTTTAAATTAGATGTCATGGACTTCATACTTGCTTAACCTTTTAAAAAATATGTAGAATTTATTCAACAAAATAGAATCGTCAGAGAAAATATACTTCAAAAGGTTTAATTTTATGAAATTCTTAAAATGCTCCTGTCTTGGTTACTTTTTTCTCGTTGCTGAGACAAAATACCCAACGCCCAAAATGAAGGAAGGAAAGGTTTATTTAGCTTAAAGTTGGTGGAGGTTTCAGTCCATACTTGGCTGGTTCTGAGGCAGAGTGGCACATGACAGAGGGCAACAGTTCATAGCAGCAGAGCACAGCAAGAACAACCAGCAGAAAGGGAGCAATCGCAGGCAAGCAGCTTCTTTCTCTCCCTTACCTTGTAAACAGCCTACCCCTATCCAAGGGGGCTTGTAGCTCTCACACAATCTCCATGCCCTCTTCTTCCACAGGCTCAGGATGTGTACAAATTCAGCACCCTGGCTTCCTGCTGAATCACTCAGCCAAACCTCTAGACTCCCCAAGTTGACACAATGTATCAACCATAACAGCTCCAAATTTTATGAACTCTGTGTTAAAGCAGTAATTTCTAGATCCTTTTGAATTTCATGGTAAAAGCTGCTTCTCAAGGACTATAGCTCTTTGCTGAAGATGAAGTGGTCTTGATGCAGAATTTCATGATCTTTGTTTGCCAACTTCCCACTGGAGCTTATCGTGGGTTCTGTCCCGCATCTTCTCCCACCATGGACATGGGCTGCTGCACTGATTTCTTCTGCTCTAAGCCCAAGCCAGCCTTCTAGGTTACCCAGAAATGAAAGCATTGCTGCTAGAATCCCAAGACACTTGTCAGGCACAATCCTGCCTCCTATGTGGGAGGAAATGCTAGAAGCAGCATTTTGACTTTTACTTTTAGTTTAGCATGTTCTTAGACTACCTACCTATCTGACTGCTGTTTCTTGAATCAGAATAAGGTTTATCTCCTCTCCTCTATAGAATACAGAGCTTATCAAAGCCTCTAGTAGACCAGCCACTTCTTATTGCTTGTCCAATAAACATGAAGCTGTCTATACACTGGTAAGTGTGGTGCTCATGGGCCTGTCTAGACAGCAGACCTCTTTGTATCATTTTATGCAGAAGATGGGGAACTTAACATAACCCTTTAGGCAAAATTTTGCACAAACACTGTTGTATACTCCATAAAAATGCAAATGACTTCTGATCCTCTCAAAATTGAAAAGGAAAAGACAGTGCTTGCCAAATCAATCCCTGCATGTCATGTACCTGAGACTTTGTTAATTAAACCATGTCTGGCATAGCAATGGGATTTCTTGTACTTCTTGATTAAGGCTACAGTCATTGTTCAGTATCTAACCATTATCTGAAACATCTGACTTGGAAAAAGAAAGGGTTTGTGACAAGAACCTCCGATCCAACACCTCCCAAGTGTTGATACTAGTGATCTGCACCATCTCTCTGGGGAGCCTATACTAATTTTTTATTAACACTTCTGGCTAATGTCACCAGGCAGAGTAAGGGTGGAAAATTTCAGTGGTTCCTATTTTGCCTTCTGCTATGTGGTAGTTATTACTTCAAAGATTATAAATTCCGTATTACAATTACACATGCAAGGGCTGAGGAAATGATTAATTGGTAGATTTGCAAGTGCAGCGAGCATGCTGCAAGCAAGAATTCCATATATTACATAGACCCACATATTCCCACTGTAATTGGAGCTCATGAAAATGCTTTAGGTCTCTGGGTGTCATCATCAAGTCTGAGCCCGTGTCCAATAGTCCTTTAAATGTTGGGGTATTTTCCTTTCTCCAGAATGAAACCCTCAAAGTAAGTGTTCACCCCTTTAAGCACAAACTCAGGGGAACACAGTATGCACTTTTTATGGTGCTTCAGGGTCCTTATTCTGAGGGTCTGCTCAACATTATTTTAGACATTATTTTAAACTTTGGCCTTCTCTTTCCTGGTTGTAGATAATGAGAAGCATCTTGTTGGCTGTGCATCCACTTCGGCCTGGGAACATCACTTTTGTTAAACAGCTCCACACTCCCAGCAGATCAAACCTCCCGTCAGCCCCTTGGACGCTGCAGCTCATTATGGTAATTGTAACCCCCTGCTTTCTGACCGTCAAATGCTGCCACCTGTTCTCTTTCTTCAGCGCTCTAGCACTCCCATGGATGCTAATGATTCTGGGAATAATTTCAGCTCTTTATACCTCTTACCTTCAGCCCTGGCTCACAGAAGAGGCCGCTATTAAACAGTGGTGCTGGTGTTCCTCTGGCTAGCAGATTCCTGCTGGCCTTGGGGAATATGTGCTCTGCGTTCTCCACCCATGTTCTGGAGGGTCTTTCGGAATCTTATATGTACCCACATCCGCCCCAAGATGCCCACTACTTCAGCTTCTTTATGGTTCCCTCTAACATCTGTGAGGGCAAAGCAGGCGTTTCTACTTCACTGAGATTTGAGTATCATTTTATTCCAAGCTTCTTAAAGTAATCCTAGCAAAAAAAAAAAAAAATGTGCCCTATATCTGGGGTAGTTGATGAGAGGCTAAATCCTGAGCCTTGATAGCATTGGACCCTAATCAAGGAGTTCCTACTTCTCTTGTCTTACATGTTGGCTCCCTTGATCAGTTACTCTCAAAATCCAATCCCATATTACTAACCATCTCTGATCAGTACATGCCAGGGAATACCTGCAGTCTTTTCTTCATATACCCTCTGTCCTCCATTATTAGAGCCATGGTGTATCCAGCTTTGATTTGACAGTAGTAATTGGTCTGCTTGAGATTTGACAGTAGATACTGGTCTCTCAGCCAGGAGAAGAGTTCTAAGAATCAGCTACATGATAGTAAAGAAGCTTTTTCATCATAATTTTATAAAATTCTCAACAAGTTTTGTAATGGTTCTCACCAAAGAAGGCTAACTCTGCATGCACTGAGAGAGTCTATGGAATTGTTCTTGGAAGAAATCCTTGGAGTTATCCATCCAGATACTACTAGCTCATGTTTTAGGGTCCCAGAATTTCCCCCGACTAAGCCCTCAGTTTTCATATAGCAACCTGCCTTACCTGAATGATCCAACATCTACAAACCTCAGAGACTTGTATCTGTAGATCTTCACCTTGCAGTCCTATCATTCTTCCACTTAGGAGGCAAGGCCCTTTATGGAGGCACCACCTAGACTCTGCTTCTCAGACCGAGCCATTTAGTACTTGTTAGCAGCTCTGAATTTCTCATTTCCTTCTTCATGTAAACAATACCCCCTATCAGTAACTCCCTAGTTCTAACTTTGCTGTCTTGCCATCACTACCCGCATGTTTTTAAATAACTGCATCATCAGACTTTCCTCATCTGAGACGCTGTCTCTGGTCTCCATCCATAAAATTTTCAGAAGTTGAGCCACCAACATGCACTAGGCAATATCCACGCCCTATTGACCAGAATATATCTTCTCATCTACTGAGCAATAGGTAAGCAGGTTGCAGACCATGTCTGGCATTTCTTGTGTTAATTCAGATACTGTAGGAAACATCTTCAAAGCATTTTACTGGGAGAAAAGCCTTTGAGAAAAAATAAGGGGGAAGAAAGAGAAGCTGGAAGAGCCATGAACTCTTATTCAAGCATGACCCTGAGTAAAGGAAAGATGAAAGGGAGGTTGGGTAGAAGCATTCTGGGCCAGTGCAGACTGCGACAGTTCTATAAGATCCCCGGGGAATCTGTGAGGCAAAGTTGCTCATCAGTACTTCTCTGGATCTCAGAATCAGAACTGTGTTTGCACTGCTGAACTTATGGAAAGTATGATGTGACTCAAACATGCTAATATGCTTCACAGAAAAATCAGTTGGGGGCCTGGGTCAATTATACACTGTAGCTGGAGTTCTGCAAGGTCCATTCTTATGGTCATCAAAATATCCTACTGATAACTAGCCAAGGACTTCCTTTTGTAAAAATTAGACCTTGCAAAAAATGCAGCAAACACTTCTCTCCTGAAGGTATCACAGCCATTTCTTGACAACTGACCTGTGCAGTATTCCATGGTAAAACTATGATTAGTAAAGACACAAAAATTATTCATATTGGTTAATGGAGGGAGATGTCTTATCATCTTGTGGTTTGAACTGTGTTCTCGATTTTTGGGTTCCACCCTTAAATATTTAGTGCATTTAATTTTTAATGCTACCATCTTAAATTTATAATTATTTTGAAAAACTAACCATGGTATTTCAATTTTCCCCTAGCCCCCAATTTTATGTAATCCACTCTATCAAAAAACATAGCCCATCAATAATGACAAAAATATTGGGGGTATCTGGTTAAAATATTTAGACTATTCTTTTTAGAAACATCCCAGGCAACTTTGCAGCTGCTACTTGACTCCATTCTAAAAAGCCCCCTATTTGAAGAGAGCAATCATTAGCTCTTATTTATATTCCCAGAGGATTCTATGCACTTTTTTTGTCTTTTTGAGACAGGGTCTTGCTATGCAACTCAGTCCAGCCTTTAACTCTCAGTGATCCTCCTGCCTCAGCCTCCCTGAGTCCTGGGGTTACAGGTACGCACTACTATGCCTGGCTCTATGCACTTTTAAATCACCAGTATTTATGAGAACACAACTTCTCTGGAAGCACAATATTATAGTTCAGTTTACTAGCCAGATTTTTGTGTTCAGTTACATAGCATTTTATTTCATGTTTGCCAGTCAAAGGATGGTATCCATCAATAATAATGAAATACACCTAATGCTAAGGGGAATAAAGCTAACCAAGGCTCTAGAGAAAAATATCAAGTCAGTATTACCAACATATTTTGTCATATGCCTTTGGTAATGTATATTCTTGATTTCAAGTCCTCCCCTCACAAGAACTAGCAACCAACTTTTCAGTGATTACCCGAGTTAAAATTGGCCAGTGGGTCATTTTCAGGGTCTTTACTGTTATTGTGCAGCCTCAGTGAAATCAGAGGACTCCACAACTTCTCTGCTAACAAAAGATGCAAGGACAAACTGAAATCAAGCCCCAGATAATCTTCCCTGGGAAAACTCTTGATTGGCAGAATTTGCAGACACTATACATTCATGTTCTGTGCACCAGCATTACTTACCATTGGGGTAAAAAGGATATTAAGGAAGAAAAACAGAAGAACTCCTTCCTTCTGTCAACTGAGTTGCCCTGACCTTCATAAATTAAGGTACAGAGTTCCACTAAATCTGAAAAATATCATAGAATGTCACATCAAAGTCACACTGTGCCTATGATAGAGCAGGTAAAAAATAAGACGACCCCATGAGCATGACTGACATAACAGCCAAAATCAAGAACACAATTCAAACCACAACATAATAAGACATCTCCCTCTCTTAACCAATATGAATAATTATTGTTTCTTTACCAATAATAGTTTTATACTGTACTTCATTTCTCCTTTCTTGAGATAGAAGTTGTAAACATATCCCAATAACAGGGCTTTTATTTTGACAGTGCTTAATTCAGAGCAAAATTATGCTCCAAAATAATTTCCACTAAGCCCCAGTTCTTTAAGCCATCCACTCCAAAGCTTTCACAGAAATGCTCTGCAGTTCATCTCATGCTTTTCCCGAGTAGGGAGCCAAGAACTTCACTTTGACAACTGCTTCAGGTAGACTTTGATTAGAGGACCTTAATAGGTTTTCCTTAATTTTTAACTTTAATTGTATATTTATTTGTGTATTCAATTGTTAATATCAGGCCTCCTACATGACTGTAAAAGCAGGAACTGTGTTGATTTTGTTCACATTGCATTTACAAAGTTTGCACAAAGTCTGACATATTATAATCTATTAATAAATGCCTGTGGAATGAATGAGAAATAAATATAAACAAAGCATGCAAAAAGTTACATACATTTGACCTGAGAAAAGTTTTAAAAAATGATTCTCTTCTTTATATAATGGTCCATAAATGAATTGCACCAAGTATACCAAGACTAAAATCAAAGTTCACACTGTATGAGGACTTTCCCTAAAAGCATAAGCACTATAATTGAATATTATCTGGCCACACAAAATACTATTATTTGATACTGATATGTGCTACAACATAGGTGAACTTCAAAAACATTACACTAAATGAAAAAGGCCAGGCACAAGGGACCAAGCACCTTATGATATGATTTATCTGAAATATCCAGAATAGGCAAATCTATACAGGAAATAGATTGTTGGTTTTCTAGGGCTGGAGGATGCAAAGATTGTAGATGACAGCTAAAGGTTTTCAAGGCAGGTGATGACGGTCCTTATGGATGTCATTTTTAACCTGAGATGTCCCCCCACCAAGTCTCGTGGATTTAGTGGTAAGATATTTGGGAAGTGATTCGATCGTGAGCTCTATACACATAGACGGGTTAATCTGTAGAGGAGTTCATAGCTGAAGGCGCTGTTCAGAGAGGGACCTGACCAGAGGGGAGTCACTGGAGGAACGACCTGCAAGACTGCGTTCCTGTCCCTGGTGCCTTCTTCAGTCTCTGGTTTTGTTTTTCTCTGCTTTCTCCCTGCCACAGTTGAGCAGCTGTCTTTCACCAGGCCCTTCTACCGTGCTGTCTCTGCCACGTACGTTGTAGGTATCAGGTATTCTGTGCCAGGGATGGGAAAGCTTGTCAATATGCTAGGGTGATGCAAATATTTGTGAATTTTTGTGGCAATGTTTGCACTCCTGGTAACATTAAAAACATGAATTGTACAATAAATATGAATTATCTTTATACTTCTGTACACTATATCTTTACAAAGTTGTTAATAAAATACACAGCCACAGATGCAGTATTTTATATCCATTAAATATGATACTATGATGGCTTGTGTCTAGGTGCCCATACCCCTGCAAAGCCTCACGCAGTTGCGGAGGTTGGGCTTTTCAGAGGTGGCTGAATCTAGGCTGTGTGCTGCTGGGATTAAGGGTGTGTGATTCGTAAATCAGTCCACTGACTGGTTTGGCATAGTTCTGGCTGGGGTTAAGGGTGTGAGTGCCGCACCCACCCTTGGGCGGGCAGCCTGCGCACAGTATAAGGGACAGTATAAGGGAGTCCTACCTCCCTGTGTCTTGTTGCTTTTGCTATCGAGCCAACGGATCGTGGACTGAAACGTCTACAACCTGTGGGCCAAAGACACCTTTCCTCCTTTAACTTTGGGTGTCCTGTATTTTGTCTCAGCAAATGAAAAGAATAACTGAGACAGGTATTTTTGATGCTTTTAATGACCTGGCAATGCACTAGTAATACAATGTGAAACAGTCATGCATAAATACCTGACTGAACGGATACATGACTGAATATAGGAAAGAATTCATGAATGAATGAATACATATGTGATGTAAAGTATATTCAAACACAGACAGAAAGGACTAAAATGAAATGCTCCATAATGTTATTTCTGTTGTTATTTTACCATGTTTCAGGTAGTTTTAATTTTCATTGCATAGTTTTTATATTTTTCAAATATTTGATATATTGCTTATAATCATAAAAGTGTTACAGAAATACTTTGGCCAACATACCTTGATTTTCTCTCACATACCTCTATTGTGAAATAGAAAGGAAGCTTTGAGTTTTTTTCTTCATGACAACCATACATGATGAAGGCCAGGACAGACATTTACATACAGGTGGTTAGGAAGAGAATCTTTGTTTGACGCCTTACCCAGAGAACAGACTGTGTGAGGTTAGTACTTTCTCATAGTAATTGATGATCTCACTTGAGTCAAAATTATGGGGAGAACCAAAGGCAGATTCCTAATTTTTCAAAGTTCACACTAACACTAAAATGTCCTTGAAAAGATAGCATAAAATGCTTGTCATTGTTTTTATGATTTTCCAGAAAATTTTACAAAACACGTGATTTTAAAAAGTCCAAAAATGTTTGGAAACAACAGTTTAAAATAATCACAAGCTGTGCATAAAAACTCTTCAGAATGTGTCACACCAAATCTAGGCATGATGAGGCATGTTTGTAATCCCAGCACTCAGAAGACTGAGACAGGAGGACCACCTCAAATTTGAGACCAGCCTGGAATACATAGTGAGTTCAAGGTCAATCTGAAATACAAAGAGAGACCTTATCTCAGAAAAATCAAAAAGAAAGAAAAAACACTTTTGCAAACTAAGTATTAAAATCTATAATGTAATTCATAGATGAAAACAAAGATTAATTTTAAAAGGTGGGGGCTATTAAAAAGGTGAGGTCCCACATGAAAGGGGCATGAGAAGAGATCTAGAATTTTGGTAAATAATGGAACAATTCTGACACATTACAGGATGCAGTAAGTTGCCAACGCAGTCCCCTAGAAACTACGTAAGAAATAAATAGAACAATTTTTTTCAAGAGGCTTCATGTTAACTGGGGAGACTAAACAAAAGTTCAAAATGCATAAAGATGAGTCCAAGACAATACACGGTCAACAGTAAATTTACACTATAAATATAAACAGACACTGAAAATATTCAGCAAAAAAGAGGGCAGCCTTGTCAAGTAGGTGTTTGGAGATGATCTTTTAGGATAGACACATGTTCTTACAAGGACAGATATAAGAGAACCAGATGATTTTCTCTCCATGTGTCAGGTGTGGACCCAGGGTGAAGGTGACTACCTGAAATCTGAAGAGGTAGCACAGCCCAAGGTCCTTGTCCACTGGGTCTTGTTTGCAGAATTTTGGTGTCCGAAACTATAAGAAAGTAAATGTCTCCTGTTGAAGCCACCAAGAGAATTGGCTTTTTGTTTTGCAGCATAAGCTGACTAACATAGCAGACTTTCTCCATTGTCTGTAAAAGAACATAGTTTTAAAGACATTTTAGATGCTTGGTAGAAAAATATTGAGAAAGGAAAATGATAAAATGTTTCTGTAAAAGAGTAATTACGGTGTATAAATTTTGCAAAATTCCACATCCAAGAGCAAGAATATATCTTAGTGTATTCTTTTTCATTTTACCATGTATATATTGATTGTTTGACAAGAGTTTTAAATTAATTGCATGTTTGATTTTCTTAAAATAGAAACGAGGAGAAGTATTTTCCTGTATGGTGTCTACTTGTTTTCATTGTGATAAAACAGGAATGACCTGCAGGTACAATGGTCTCATTATACTTTTGTTTCCAAAACACTTATTAACATTATCTTTGAAAGTTTATCTTGGAAAGATCTTTTCTATGCACACTGAAGTGTACTCAACTACTCTTTGAGCAGAATTTTATAACCATTTTCATAAAACTTCCTTTTTTTAGTGAAGCAGCCTGGCAGGCTCACGGGGTGATTGTGTTCTCAGAACTCAATTCTTGTTCTGCTGCATGACTGAGGTTTTCTACTGTCATGGTGTGCGGCTGGCAATAGATGCTGTGATCCTTTTGCAGAATAAAACCATGTTTGTCATACTGCACAGTGAGGAATTCAGAGTCCATGTCCAAGCATAAATGTAGGAGTTGGAAGAGATATCATTTGCTTCTTAAGAGGCTGGCTCTGCCTACAGGCCTATGGTTTGCCTGTGCTGGCATTTCAAACAGTGCTTGACTTCCAGACCTTAGGAACTTAAACTGCTGTTACTAATGAATAGAAAATCATACCTATTTTCCCATTCATGGATAATATTATCCTGCTGCTCAGTCTGGCATAAAGTTCTTATCAAATAAAAATAAAAATTGATTCCAGAAGGTAGCAAGCAAGTTTTATGATAGAGTATTAAATGCAACTTCAGATAAAAATATTATACAATGAACTGGTTGTAGTAGCACATCCAGTAGCCTAGGATCCCAGCATTCTGGGAAGTGGAGACAGGAAGATCACAAGTTCAAGTCCAGCCTGGACAATTTAGAAACTTAATGAGAGGCTTTCTTAAAATAAAATATAAAAAACTGAGCTGGAAATATAGCTCAGTGCAAAGGCCCTAAGTTCGTTACTTTATGCTGCAAAAAAACCCAAAACAATGACTCCTACAACAAAAATATCACGAAGTCTGCACCGCTCAGTCACAGCACATGAGCCCGTGAGAGGCTCATCTTCACTGGAATGGGCTGGAATGTGCCATCTTGGACTTTCTATCAAAGCGTATATATCGGCAAATGAATTTTATGACATGATTTTTTATGAACATTGCATTCTGTATCACTCTTGCTGTAAACCTCTTGCTGAAGAGAAAATGTATCTAAACATTTGCTGTACTTGAAGTTTTCATATGGATTGAAAAACTTATGTTTCCTTCTCTCAAATGGGACACTGTATTTGCCTGCTGGATTCTAAAATACATAGCTAGAACTTGCATTAATGGTAATTTAAGATGAGCATATTCGTTTTTCTACTATTAATTGTTTTTTCCTTTTTCATGGTCATTATGCTCTACTCTCTTCCTAACTCCTTTTAAGTCAATGTTTTTCAATAATAGAAAAGCATAAAATATGATATTTGAGTTTCTTAATTAACATGAAAAATAAGAAC
Organism: Dinomys branickii; assembly: GCA_004027595.1. Lineage (NCBI taxonomy): Eukaryota > Metazoa > Chordata > Mammalia > Rodentia > Dinomyidae > Dinomys > Dinomys branickii. The sequence continues at coordinate 15,358 of PVLD010005277.1, read as the reverse complement.
TATGTAAAATGAAACTTGATGTGCCCGTTTCCTAAAGTTTCAACAGCACGGATGCTATGCAAGAAAGAGCCATGCTATCCATTCAGCCGGTAGACCAGGGCAGACCATACCAGTTCTACTCTGACACACAGAAGGACAGACAATGCTCCTTGTTTGTAAAAGACAAAAAATTATTACAATCATTTCTCTGCTAAAGAGTGCCTGACATTTCATGAAGTCTGAAGGCATCGCAACTGTTGAATGTCTGCAAATACAGGGCCACATGAAGTTGTACAGAGGTCTAATAAGTTCCAAATATACTTCGACACTATTACTGAAGATTTATGCATAGGGCATGGAAAATTCTGGTCTGCCATTTTAACCAAACTTCCCATACTAAGATAGAAAGTAAGGCAAAGGGTTTCTTTTCAAAACTATCCACATTTTAGTGTACTTAATTTTGACAGGAGAAGAATAAAGAAAACTATAGGTTCATGCCTCTCCCCTCAAAAGAAAGAATTGGTCTAGAATTAATTTGTGAATGGAGAAACAAAATTACTCCACTACTTCATAATGATTCTCTTTGCTGGGTGGAGTTGGGTGACTGAGGATATATTTTTTGACTTGTCATCTTCAGCCACTCATTTGACATTTTTCTGCAATGTCCAAAATATTGGAGGAGCTCATGAGTAATCAACCAGAATCATCTTTCCAGAATTCAAGGCATGTAAATGTGCGGCTTCCCTGTGCTGACATTGTCATTAAGACTGAGATTTATGGAAAAGCCAATATAAAGCAAAAGAATGGAGATTGCCTGGAAGACCTCTGCCTGATGTAACTAAGAACTGAGCCCTGTACTTTCCTGTTCAGCCCTCAGTCTGACATCTCAAGTCTGCCCCGTCTTTATATCATCCCTGAGTGCTTATCTCTGTGACAAATCCTGACTCACAGAGGAGTTTTGAGCCCTTCTCTGCAGCACAGCGAGCTGCCAACAGTGAGGTTTTTAAAATAGAAAACCAGACATCAGAGAGTTCAGAATAGATCAACGAAGCCCCACTCTACATGACAATAAAATAGGAACAGGAGAAATTTTCTGTATAATTTCCCCTTGCCGTTATGCTAAATACTTAGATTTCTTATAAACTACGATCAGTGGAGCTTGAGGACCTATTTAGCTTCCAGTTATGATAGGTTAAGTTTAGATTTATGGTACTAAATCTTGAGCAATATCTGAATTTAATTCAATGTTTTTTTCTTGATGGCCACTTGGGGGCAGTCCTGATGATACAGCAGACACAGACAGAGAACCAATGGACTGAAATAAGAGTGCAGAAACTACCAACTTCCCCTGGGCTGGCAGTTGAAGAAGCCAGCAGAAACCGTGGAAAGCTTCTTGCTTGGAAATACAGTTTCTTGTGACTTTCCTGAGAGGCTAATTAAATCATACCATCTAGAAAGTTTGTATTCCATGGAGAACTCAAGTTCAGGAGCCCATGGAATTTTAATAGTGAAGGAAGACAACCCCCTAAGCCACTCTGATTTGCAAGCTGGAAATTATTATATGAAGACATTAAACCACTAAGCAACATACACCAAGTTTTTAGTCTTATGTGCAGCTTTTAGCATAAAAGTTCTCCTTAGAACCTATAAAATTATATGCAAAATATATCATTGCAGAATTCTTTATACCTGACAAAAATTGAGAACAGTATCAAGGTCCAATGATATGGAATAAGCACCTGTACCAGCTACAGAACAGGCTTGTGAACATTTTTATTCAGCATCGCTTATTTCCTGGATCCTGTTCTATTTACTTTCTTGGTTTTATTCATTTTATTTGCCCGCTTAGATGTTTCAGTAGCTTCCTGAGAAAGAATACAGAGAAAAGATGGATATTTTGCGTATCTGAAAATGGCTTTAATTCACACCTACGTTTAATAGAGTGACTGGATATGGAGTATGGTCTGTAAGGCATCCTTGGCGTGCTGAAAGTATCATGTGATAAGACTTTCAGGTTCCAGAGTTGCTATTAAAAAGTCCACGTCGTAATTTTGGTTTTTTATATGTGACCTTTATCACCAGTGTTCTGAAACTTCGAAATAATATGCCTTGGTGAGATCACTCTGACCTTTATATTATGATTTATTTTGTGATGTGTCTTTTATATCTGGAATTCCGTGTCCTTCAGTCCCAAAATGTTTTCTTCTCTTGTTTTCAAATATCCTTTCCCCCCATTTCCTATCTTAAGCTGGAAAGTTGACTACTTAAATTGATCATTTCATTTTCTTGACCTTTTTTTTTTTTTTGTCTTTTTGAGACAGGGTTTTGCTATGCAGTTCAGGCTAGCCTTGAACTCACCTTGTAACTTAGGCTGGCCTCAAACTCACAGTGATCCTCCTTCCTGAGCCTCTCCAGTGCTGGGATTATAGGTGTTTGCCATCATGTCTGGCTGATTTTCCTGACTTTTCTTTACAACTGTGCAACCATATTTCTTTTTTCTTTCTTTGTTTTTTTGAGACAAGGTGTCGCTATGCAGTTCAGGTTGGCCTTGAGCTCACTTTGTAACCCAGGCTTGTCTTGAACTCATAACCATTCTCCTGCCTCAGTCTCCCGAGTGCTGGGATTACAGGTGTGTGCCACCATGCCTGGCTTCTTTATGTTTTATCCTATGGGAAATTTCCTTGATTTTAATATTCAACCCTTTTGTTAAACATTTTATTCTTGCCATCATATTTTTGAATTTCCAAGAATCTTTTCTTTCTTTAAATATTGCTTTCTTAAATCTACTCTATATATTTAGTGTTATGGCCTTTCCACAGTCCTGATCTGTAAATATCTCTTTTGTACTTCTTTCATAGTTGATTTTAATCCAAATATTGCAGTCTATATCATATTGTGAATAGAACAAATTTTAATAATCTTCTTATTGCATAGCATATATGTATTAATTTCTGCTCCTTTCCTTTACCTTTCTTTAAATATTTTATCCACTTGCAATTTAGGTATAAGAAATAAAGTATAAATAAAACTATAGTTCCAATCACCTTATAATTGGTAGTTTTTCTTTTTTTAACCATTTTTGAAGGATAACAACTTCTATTAATCAATTCATTAGCTTACCTCCTTTAAATGAACTAAGTGGATGAAATCAGTTCATCAGTTTTCAACAATTCCATTAAAAGATACTTGGATGAGATGCAAATAACAAAGAAACCCCCAATTTACTTTGAATACATATGATTACCATAGTTGATGCAGAGAAAGTTTCTGATAGAATTAACAGCAATCCACAGTTAAGAATAAGACACCTGTAGGAAAGAAGATGGCAGCCCCACCTTGGAGGTTCACACCTGTGACACAGCATTTGTCGAGCACATGGCTAATGGTGGTAGTTGATTCACATAAGATCAGCAGCTAAACACAAGTGACAATCAGCACTACTTATATTCAACACTGGTCTTCATAAGTCAGTTCAAGAAAGTCCTAAAATCTGTCAATTATACAAAGATTAAAACTATAACTTTATTCATATTTTATTTCTTATACCTAAATTACAAATGGATCAAATATTTAAATACTTTAAAAATATATAAAATTTTGAAAAATCAACAGATAATTCCAGCACAACCTCTTTTAAACTCTGTCTTCCTATCCAGGACAAAGACATAGTAACTTTAACTATTTCAAAATAAAAATCATCTGCAAGACCAAAATATAATAATTAAAATGAGTCTAGCTGCCATGCTGCAATGTACTGTGTTTCTAAGCTAAGAGGTTCAGTAGGTCATCTATGACTCATGATGTTTTCAATTTACAACGGTCTTTTCAAGGCATCACCTCAATGCATGCTGAGGAGCATGTGTACAGTAGAGTCCTAGAGTATACAAACACTCCATACCCAGTGTGTACTGAGCAACCATGATGATCTGATATTGGTGCATTCCTGTACTTCCACACACCCTCCACATCAGGCCGACTTGACAGGAACCATGTGAGTAGTTCTGACCAAGGAACCACGAATGGAAGTAATGTTTGTCACTTCCAGATTAAAGCAGTTAACAGCTACTGGAGGGACAAATAAACTTTTACCAGGGTATAGTGATACTCAGTTTTATGCTCTAGGAGTTAAAAGGTATGAAAAGTCTGTAATATTTTCTTTAAAACATACTTATTCAGCCATAATTAAAAATTTTGATTATTTGCAAGAAAATGAATGTGTATGAAGGTTTACTAGAGAAACAGATTTAATATGAAATGTTAAATACTATATATGCAGTATAATATGAAATATCTATATCATCTATCTATATCTGTATCTATATCTATCTATCTATCTATCTATCTATCTATCTATCTATCTATCTCTGTCTATCAAAGGATCCAGTGGAAGGTCAAAGGCCCAGAAGCTCACTGTAGAGTCCAGTGTGACTGTCAGAAAGTTGAAGGGTCTGAATTGAAATGCTGGCATCTGGACTAGGAACCTATAGGCAGTGGTGATGACTAGTGCTCCATTGAGGAAAAAAGGCATGATTGCTTCTTTCCCTTTTTATTCCGTGCAGCCTTCAAGCCCATTGGTTGGTGACACCCACCTCCATGTGGCCTGCATGTCAGTCATTCAGACACCCTCAAAGTTTTATTAAACTGCCGAATGGTTCTTACTTAGTTGGCATATTATAACTAATAATCGCAGAACAAAACTGGAGAACATGATATTGAGTGAAATAAGTCAGATTCAGTAAAGACAAAGATTGCACATTCTCCTAATACAGAGAACTAAAAAGTAGATGACATAGGAGCAGGGCATTATTAGCCAAGGGTAAAAGAATAAGGGTGAGGACATGATCAAAATATATGCAATTAGGCCCAATATTTTGTAAAATTAACAGGCATGAATAATGAAAAATAGTTGGGATAGTAAAAATGTACATTATTTTATTGTTTTTTCTATGTATGCTGTTTTTCACAAGTTTTGTGAATTATGCAAACAAGATAACAAATGCCTTCTCACTAAAATTATAGGCAGCAAAGCATTTTCATCAACCAGCGCTGCTTCCATAGCATATCATCTGTCATATTTCACTCTTCGGTACACGGAAGACTTTTTACTATAATGATTCCTTTGTAAATTAAACTTTATAACAATATGAAGTTACTTTTTACCCCTTATTGATTTTTTTGCTTAGAATATCTCTCATGTTATTTAGATCACTACCTCTCTTTGTTAGTGTTTTCCTGGTAGGTATTTTGGTTTTTATTCTATGGCTAAATTATGTGAGTGTTGCTATCAAAAGCATTTAATTGGATTTTTAAAATCTCATGCTCAAATTTTATTCCACAACCCAAATTTAATCAAAACAATTGCATTTATTTCTGTCATTTGGATTGATTCCGGGGTTTTGGGTTTATATGTTTTTGGTCCATTTCTGTCTTTACTGTAAAAATGGTTTAGTTCATTGCTGTTTTCTTTCACCATTTAGAAGGTAGATATCCTGAATTTTAGAAGTTGTTCATTATTGTTTTTTAAAACTGCAGTTGGTGCATGCTTGTGTGTGTGTGTGTGTGTGTGTGTGTGTGTGCAGAGATGAAGTAACATGCATGTGTGAAGGTGAAATAATGACACGGCTGTTTCTCTAGAGTTTGAGATTCATGCAAAGATTATGACTCAGCAAAGATGCACACAGTATTGCCAACTTGGCCTGTGAGATGCTTTTGTGGATTTCACCTTTCACAGTGTGGAGAAAAAATAAGGTAAGGGGCTGGGGATACAGCTCAGTGGAATAAGCACCTGCCTAGCAAGGGCAGGGTCCTGAGTTCGATCCCCAGTACCGCAAAAAAAAAAAAAAAAAAAAAAAAGAGGAAAAAATAAGGTAAGGATTTAGAAGGTCTTATTTGCTTCAGGAGGTAGCTGTTGGTTGCTTCAAGATGTAAAGCGTGAATTTGGCATGAATTTAACTATAGGTAAAACAGCTTATGAGTATTTTAGATGCTATTGGGAAGAGTAGTATTTGATGTTTCAAAATTGCAAGGGACATGCTTACCATGTGCTCTAATGTTCTGAGAATAGCCGGTTTGATATGGTTAGGCTAGGCTTGGGTAGCAGTTGTTCACTCACTGATTCAAATGCTTGGTTTGTGTGAAGCAGGAAGGCCAAAACTTTGCCGAGGTAGGTGTGGGTTTAAGTTGTCCATCGGCTCTAGTCACCAACTACATGGTCTAGAGTAGAAGTGGAACTAAAAAAATGTATTCACCAGAGGAAGAAGCCTTCCTTAGGCCTGAGCAACTTCTTACAAAGATCTAGTAGAATCAGACACAGCCCATGGCCGAATGTGTATGCTGAAGACAAAGGTGACCCTAGTGATACAGTGCTGCCATAATGAATATCTCATCTTGGGCTAAAGATACAGTGATTCTAATATGACACCAGAGGTACATGAGCTTTACCCTCTGCACACAAAGCAAACGTACCCAAATCACACGAATTTACAAATGTTCCATGAGTTAATCTTAGGGGTGGAAGATTCTTTCCTCTCAAAAGCAGATCCTGTCCTGGTTTTTGACCACTAATATTAAGGGACTGGCATCCCAGTGAGATGGCAGCCACACGGTTTTCTCTTTCCCGCTGACATTTTGTGTGCCTGCTATTTTTGGCAATATTTTAAGTACTAGATAATAAGAAGCCCAGTTTGGCTAGGAAAATGACTGAGAAGCCAGGAGTGGCTCCTTTGCTGAATGTTCCACGTTTGGTGTTAATGCCAGGGTAGTCTTTGGTCGCTTACTAGTCTCTTAACCCCTTTAAAAGGAGGCTCATGGGTTCTAGCTCATCGAATTAACCCAAACTGTGATGCCGTGAGAAGACTGTACATGCTCCAGTGAGAAAGATCCCTGACCTGAGCAGCTCTTCCATCAGCCCTCAGAAATAAAGAATTGTTCTGCTCAAAACTGAGGCACATAAGAAGGTTGGAAGCATGATTATCGGTCTTCAGATGAAAATTTTGAATTCTGAAATATAAGTTGTGACCATAAGGATACTATATTTCATTATGCCTTTTAGTTCTTTCACATTTAACACATTTGCATTTTACTTTACAAGATTATTTATTTATTTATTTGTCTTTTGGGGGATAGGCTGGCCTTGAGCTCACCTTGTAGCCTAGGCTGGTCTCGAACTCACAAGGATCCTCCTTCCTCAGCCTCCTGAGTATTGGGATTACAGGCATGTGCTACCACACCTGGTTTACAAGTTTATTCAAACTTTGGAATTTCTACTTTGGCAGTTGGAGATGGGAGGAGATTTGCTTGGTATTGATCTGTAGCTGGCACTTTTATTGCTAGATTGATTGCAGTGGAGTACTGTGTGTCATTCAATCTCATTCTACATAGTTGCTTCTGGGTAACCAGCACATAAGTTCCATAGGCATAAATTGATTGACTCAATATTTTCTGCTGTGAAAAGGCTGGTCAGAAACACTGTTGGGTAAGCTGAGCCACTGTGATGGTGAATGAGGCATTAATTACCTCAGCGCACAGATGTGGAGATGGTGGTGAAAGTAGCATAGGAAATGACTTAGGCACTAATGCAAAAGCAAATCCATATCCAGTCTGAGTGAGCAAACCTGGACCACGGTCAGTGGCTTCATGATGAGACAGACCCCAGTGAAATCAAGCTTCCACCAGTTCACTAATTGCTGCCATTTTCTTATGGTGACAATTTTCAAAATCAACATTGGTCTTGACTATTGGTATGTGGATAGTCAGAGCTGCTGCTGCTGCTGCTGCTGCTGTGTGTGTGTGTGTGTGTGTGTGTGTGTGTGAGAGAGAGAGAGAGAGAGAGACAGACAGACAGACAGACAGACAGACAGAGCGAAAGACAGAGAGGCAGAGAGACCCTAGGACCTCTACACTGAGCTGCATTATACCAGGATCTACACTGAGCCTTTATAAATTTTGAAACATGGTCTTGCTAAGTCTCTAATTTTGTCAGTATGGGCTCAAACTTCAGATCCTCCTGCCTCAGCCTCTTGATGTTTGGATTATAGGCAAAAGCCACCACACTTGGCTCAGATCTGCTTCTCAAAGAGGACACTCAGGTTGTGTCAAGAGTAACTTCTGGCTCTAGCGTCACTGACAATTTATGCTATACTTCACCGTGAAGGTCTGGATGCCACCAGGCCTGGTGGGATGGGGAGTATTTGTATGACACAAGGTTACTCTCCCTTGGACCTATTAAATTTCATAGCCACATACGTCTTGGTTATCATTATAACAAATATAATCCTCCTTTCTTTTTGAATTCTTCACTGTCCAATAAAAATATTACTCTCCATAAAGCAATATAGGTAGATAATACTGACATGTTTTCCTCTTCATTGAAAACCTGCTGCCTGATGCATCCCTATAAATTCTATTCAGTCTATCTTCTCTCCTCAAGGACAGCCACGGTACAACAGAAATCTATTTCTTCTTTACATTGAAGCTATTCATACTTTTTCTTCCATCATCGGTGGGAAACTCATTCTGTTATTTCCATGGAAGAGGAATGAGAGAGGAAGGATTTACTGCACATGTGGGAGTCCAGGAAAGATGAGCAATGTGTTCATAGAAATTACTTTTACCTTCAGACATGGCATAGTCTTCGCCTTGTTTGTAACTTTTCTACTTAATGATAGAGTGCGGCTATATTCACTCCCAGTTTTGAGGCCTGCAGGATCAGATCAGAACCTGTTCATGATGGGCAGCACAGGTCACATAAATCCTATGGTCCTTTGGGTTCTTTTTTTAGGAGTGAGCTGGGGAGGATTTGTTTGCCCAACAGAGCACAGATTGTTCAAAATTTCTAGCGCTCTGCACTGTGATTTCCCTATCCCCATCGGGGACAGGTTACACACAGAACCTTAAAATGGTACAGATAATCTGAGCAGCATTTATCTGCTCAGTTATGAAGGTCAAATGGTGCAGCAGTTTGCACTTTGCTGAATCAGCTGGAGAGTATTTTCTTCCTCTGACCCACATTGAAAGCTGGCATTTTTACAGGATGTTTTGTAACTGTTTAAAAGAGCTCACCAAAATTATTTGCCTGGAAATTATTTTTTTAGAAGACTATTATACGTCTTTCTTAGTGTGAAGAGGTGGATTATAGAATAAATCCTACCTTTAACTGTATTAGGGTATCATCATCTTCTCTAGACCTCTGGGTTTTCCAAAACTTAAATGAAATAACAAACTTCTGATTATTTTTTGGTAAAATGTTACTTAGCCACATATCTGCCTTGTCAAATAATGTGTTACTTTATGCTTTACAGGTATCATTAGACAACCTTTATTACCAGAATGAGCTAGCTGACGTCTTATGGGCTATGAGACTCTCAAGGTGCTTGAGAAGTAATAGTAATGGAATGAGAAGTGTTACCGCCCTGACTAGCAGAGTAGAGACTCATTTCTGTCCTGGAGAAATGGAAAGGAATTACTCTGGTGTCTTGGCATATCTGGCCGATACATAGGAACAGCAAGAATGGAGGTTGTGTTGATTTATCACAAAGCAAAAAGACAAAATGTTGGTACTATATTTGAAGTCAACACCTAACTGCATTTAAAGTAACTCTACTTTCATTCTCTGAAGCACAACTCCCAAAGGACATGCCATCAAACCAGCTTAAATGAAGATGCGTAGGAATTTCCACAGCTTGGTCTCCTAAGTCTTTGATGAATGTAGTGTTTCTTTTGGTGTATTCACCTTGAGGATGGGAAAAGACCTCTGTGAGGCCTCCCACCAGAAAGGCTGTTACTCCGTGTTTTGGAAAGTCAAGGGCTGAGTTCTTGCAGAATAGAGCAAACAACAGCAGACTCCTGGCCCTTCTATAAGATATTAATGGGGTGAGAATGGTCATAAACTTCACCTGTAATTAGTGTCTGCACCTACAGAGACTGACATGCATTCAAACCCAATCCTAGCAATTACCCAAAAGTATAGGTATTTCCCTTCACACTGTGTGGCTGCCCTAATGTACAGTAGCAGATCTTTTTGGAAAAACCCAAAGGAAGATCAAAAGTACACTCAGGTCAGGATTTCAGGGTCCTAAAGGAAACCTATATTTCTCTCTGTTGAACTTTTCCAGGTTTGGTATATAGTATAAAGCAGGCAACTAAGCACAGGGCTTGGGTTGGCCAGGCTATCATTAGGTTTCAACGAGTTACTGAGATAAAATAGGACCTTTGGATACACTTCAATTCAGGTTTAAGAATCCATAATTAATTTAACCTCTGTTATGGATCCTCGAGTTTAAAGAACCATAATTACCACTGTGAGATTGCTGCCAAACCCAGAAATTCCATCTGCCTGGTCTCTAGTGGTTATGTGTCTCTCTCACATGGTCTCACTCACTTCTGGACTCTTCCCCACCAAAAGCATGGAGCTGAATCAAATGCTTCCCTAAGGTAGATGCCACCAGTGCTCCAGCTACATATTTGCCCATTCCCCAACTTGAGGGACAACATTGGCCAAGTTTAAGATAAAGTAAGGCAGGTACCTGGTAGTGATGTGGAAGTGCCAATAGCCTGTATTTTTATTTGCTGCCTGGTACATGAATAAGTCAGCATCGTTACAAGCAGAGACAAGATCGGTCTTCTCTTATCACGTGAATTTTGGCAAAGCTAAGGAAGAAAGATGAACTCACAGACCAGTTCTATTTTACAATAATAGAGCAAACCCGTGGGTTGAATGGATAAACAAGCTCCTAGATTGAACTTACATAAGATCATCAAAGTCAATGCATTAACGTGCAGCTATTTGACCAGAGCTTTGGAATCCTAGCAGCTAAGGAGGAGATCCACATCTTTTATCAGCAGGGTGATCTGATGTTATCGGTTGGCAGGTTGGCATTGACAGCAATGACATAAGGCTTAAAAATATCTCACGGAACTTTGTTGAGCCACAGCTTACATAAGAGTATTTTCCAAGGGTGGTGGTGTACTTTTGTACAGTAAGATTACAAGTTTCTGCAGCACCACTTGGTCTAACCGCACCCTTTTGAAATTATGAGAATATACATTGTTGTACTTGCCTGGGACTGACTTTCAGGATTAATTGACTTTCTTGGGTGTGGAAAAATGCAAAATCAGATGTTCAGCTGTGGAGTCATAGATTTCCAGAGTTTTGATTTCAGGTTCAAAAATGAGAAAGAGTTTTTTAACCCTCAGGTTGACTTCTGTAGCCCCTGTGCACATTTTCCTGATGTTTTTTGCTCCATGGTATAGTTGAGAAACAGAAGAAAACACACAAGCAAGTATTGATATATGGATTTTATTAATATTACGAGAACCACACAAGGGCCAGGGATGTAGCTCAGGGGCACAAGTGCCTGCCTGGCAAGCACAAGGTCCTGAGTTCAATTCCCAGTATCAAAAAAAAAAGTCAAAACAATAAGAACCACACAATATGACTATATCATAGGATCAGCAAAACTGACCAACGAAATGCACTAGATATACAAGTAATTGTGATGTGTCTTATGTCATATGACACTGACAGGTATACAATTTTGATAAACAAATTGAGGCTAGGTCTTGGGTAGAGCTAGGGGATTCATTAAAGACAATTAGTTTCTAACGTGTTATATTCTGGATTATTTTCTATGCTGTGTAACAATATACCACAAATATAATTGTTTAAAAAATACGTATTTATCATCTCAGATTCTGTAGAGCAGAGGCTCATGCGTGGTTTCATCAGGTTCTGTAGTCAAGGCTGTGGTCAAGGGTTTAGCTATGTTTAGGTTCCTACGTGGACTCAGCTAGGCAAGCATGTGCTTGAAACTCACCCAGGTTGTTGGAGGACCTAATTTCTGATGGCTATAGAACTCAACAACCTGCTGTTCATAGCGAGCATAGGAGAGTGCGATAGTTACTTTCATGTGTCACCTTGGAAGATGTTTTGGAATAAATTAATGTGTGAGCTGGTACATTTTCCTTAAAGCAGTTTTCCTTCTTTCACATGAATGTACCTCATCCAGTCCCATGAGAACAAAAATGTCAACCTTCCCAACGAAGAAGGAGTTCTTTAACAAATGGCCATCAGGCTTGGTCGGCACCACTGGCGCTCCTGGGTTCTTAGCCTGCTGGTCTACATTGCAGACTTCTACACACAAACCTCCATATGTGGATGAGCCAACTCCTTACGATAAATCTCTCATTCCATCAGAGCAATGTGTGCATGTGTGCCTCTCTCTCTCTCTCTCTCATTCACACACACACACTATCAGTTCTGTTTCTCTGAGAGCTCTGACTAGGGCCAGCCAATTACTAAGATGTATTTTATGTAGTGTACAGTAAGAGTGACAGTGATCACATTGTCACATTCCATGGTTGAGAAGTAGGTCCTCGATCCCATCTGCACTCTGGGGCTGAGTCTTATAAAAAGTATGGGGACACCAGGCAGTCAGGACGCCAAGAGCTACCTGAAAACCTGCCTCCCATGCCCTCAGAATCCTGAAATGAAAAACCGTGTGGAGGAATGGGCCAGGCCTGGAAATCTGACACAGACATGAACATACATTCTGGGTCCTAAGTTTAGTGTCTAAGCCTCTCTGCTTGTTGCTTCAGCGTGGGAAAGGGAGCTTCCTGCGAGAGCGCCAGATCTGCAGCCTCAGTGGCCATAAGCTGGTGATTGTCTATGGGACGCAGGAATAGACAGATGATGGTGAGAGTGACCTAGTGAGGGGATGGATGGATCTTCATGCCAAAAGAGTATGCTAATGAGGAAGACAAAGAAAGGTTCCATTCTTTCCACTGAAGAGGAGGGGCTGTTATTCCCCTGGAGCCTCAGAATTCAAAATTGCTAAGAGACTCTAAGAGTTGGAGTTGAGGGAGGGGTGGGCGTGAATGCTGACAGATGCTCTCAGCCTTGGGAGATCATGGAAATTGCTTCTCTTGCTTCCTATCCAGCTTAAGGAGTAGAGAATCAATCCCCACCATTGTAGTTTCAGAGCAGACTTAGGATGTGGTATGAAGATTCACATACAGGACACTGAGCTAGGATGTGGTGTTCAGGACAGCAGAAACAGAGATGGTGATGTAAGGAAGGCCACACCTGGAGGCACTTAGAGCGGTTACTAAATTCCCATCCCCGGGGATAGAAAGGGCCAGAGGGGGACTCTAGTCAATTTTTCCAACACATTTGAATAGGCGCTCCCCACCAGTTTAGGTTTGCTGCCAACAGTGGTATTACCTACAAACCCTGAATTATACTTCTCCGGGCTGATGGAAAATATAAACATTTACTTTGCAGGGCTGTTATGAGGATACAAGAGCAGGTATAAAAGTTTCTAGCTCATAAGTACTCACTAAATGCCAGTTTCATTTCAGTGGGTGAAAACAGTTACCTATTTGATGTTACCTGCTTTTGAGCTGAGCTTATTGAATTGACTAAAATCTTTTCCCCTCAAATAGGATTCAGGCAAATTCAGACAGACAAAGCAATTTGCTGAGATTTTTTATTCTAGTCTTACTTCTAGGTTTCCTTATGGTTTGTGTGTGACAAGAAATCAGTGGAAAAATATGGCAAAACTCATGTAAACCAAGATACACTGGAAGGGAGAAGTTGTTTCTTACCGAAGAATATGGGAGAGGGAGATTGTTGGTAGCTTGGATCATTGGAATTAGCTGAGAATCTTGAGGGATGGATTTGCTGTGACATGGAGCTAGTGCTATGCAGAAGCAAGTATAATTCAAGACTGAACTAGTCTTACTGAAAGAGGGAAGGCAGAAAGTATTCAAGGTACACTAGGTGTATTCTGCTAGGAGTATGAGATATAACCAGTAGCCAACTAAGGAAGAAGCCTGGACCTAAGGAGAGTTTAACTCAGTGGAAAAACAGTAAAATCCTCCAGGCAGGGCATCCAGGCAAACACTCATCATATTAACAGTTCACGGCTCCACAAAACAAAGGCCTTGCACTGGTTGAACCTTCTGATATTGATCTCTAGCAATTCATAAGAACGTTTTAATGAAAGACTCTTTATTTCTTTTTTGAAATGAACCCTGAAAATTCTGTGACTACAGAATTCTGTGACTACAGCAAGTTCTGGGCTTCAGGGCTCAGGTCTGTGGTGAAGGTGCCATATCAAAGCAGGATTTCCCTTCTCTGGCTTCTCAGAAACCACTGTGACTCTGTTTACTAGCCTTCTTGCCAAGGTGCCAAGATAATTGTGTTAAAGGGAAAAACTATGGGGAAATCAGTTTTAAACACACACACACAATTTTATATAAATACCCTAGAAACAGAATTTTGTCCCTCTCAGTAAGGCATACAATGTGAAGGCTTATTTAATATGTAACACACCAGGATTGCAGACTGGTGCAACCACTGTGGAGAGAAGTTTGGAGATTTCTCAGCAAACTAGGTCTAGAGGTTCCATTCAAACCAGCTATTCCCCTTCTGGGTATTTTCCCAGAAGATCTGAAAACATCATATCACTCTGATATATGTGCACCCATGTTCATAGCAGCGCAATTTGTAATAGCTAAATTGTGGAAGCAACCCAAATGTCCATCCACAGAGGACTGGATTAAAAAACTGTGGCATTTTTATATAATGGAATGTTACTCAGCTATAAAGAGGGGCAGATTTGGGGCCTTTGTAGGCAAATGGTCACAATTAGACACCATACTCATAAGTGAAATAAATCAGAGGTACATATGCAAGCACCGTATTGTGTCACTGGTATAAGAATCTGAGGGTGGGAATATAAACTAAGAGACATGAAGGAAATCTGTTCAAAAGTAAAGAACAGATGGGATGAGGGAAAGGAGAAAAGAAAGAGGCAAAAATGTATGTATGTATGTATGTATGTATATACATATGTGCAGGATGGCTGACATGATTATACTATTGTCTTATGTCACTTAATGGTGGGGAATAGTTGATGACTGGTTGTTTGATCAATCCTGTATGTCTATATGTGTTTTCCTGAGCATACGCTTTGAAGTTGTCAATATGCAATGCAACAACTATTGTTGGTTTCCTGTTGCTTTGTCTATAATTCAGTTTTGATTATACTGTTATTGTGCTGCTTTATGTCTCTTTGTTAATGCTTTCCTCTTTTTTTGTTGATGTGGTTCTTTCTCTTTCATACTTTAAAAAAATATATAAAAAAATGAAAAAGGAAGGAAAGGATAATTATGTATGTGTGTAAGTATGTATGTATATGCAGCATATCTAACATAGTTGTACTACTGACTTAGGTCACTTTATTGTAAGGAATAGTTGATGATTATTTGTTTGATCAATTTTGCATGTCTATATCTGTTTTCCTGAGTATACACTTCGAAGTTATCAATATGTAATGCAACAACCATTGTTGATTCCCTGTCACCTTGTCTGTAACTC